>JAWZYV010003135.1:0-15007 GCA_038373885.1 Cheiracanthium punctorium
GTATAAAAACGTTTAAGTTTGTGTAATACTGATTTAAGTACGTATAACATCTGTTTTAAAGCAAAATAGAAGTCTAATAGAAGCCTAAGCCTGTTGCTTTCAATATACTGTTTTTCGAATGTTGTTTTACAGCTGTGATTGTGTAACTGCAGAAACATTTGTTGGTCGTACGTGACTATGTACCATAACCAGGGCCCTTGCTAAAGGGGGGGAGGAGTCTCCTGCGAACACTCGCAAAATTCTATTACACTTTGCCAACTAGGTATCTAATTTTACAAAATCGATGAAAAAATTTTAACGATAGCGATAATTTACTTTCTATTTCCGGGAAACTTGCAAAATTACGCAAATCCAGTTGGCTAAAGTAAAAAAGTTAGTAATAGAGTTGATAAAAATATAAATAAGTTGGTAAAAAGCGATACTTGACTTGACAGTTTATCGACATTCCCCCTCCCCCTAAAAAACGTTTTAGCAATGGCTCTGTCTATAACTTAAATTTTCAATTTACCCCCACTAAAAGCATGGTAAATGGATTAATATTGATATATTTTTCATTTTCCCCACAAAGTTGAGAAGTGTTTCAATTCGGTTTGTCAGTTCGTCCGTCCATACTAAAGTGCCATAAATATCCACCAGTTATTATGATTTTATGTATGTTATTACTATTTTCTGTACCATGCAGCAAATTGGAAATGGTGCATGTAGCATTGAGAGTTCTTTTACAGGAGCATCCAGAAAAATTAAAATACAGGGTGTCCGAAATTAAACGACTCTATTTGAAAGTACAGTAATCCCCCCTATAACACGGTAGATTCGTTCCGCGTTATAGGAAAACGTGTTGTAGGAGTATTCTTGTATAACGCGCTCTATGACACCCCGTATAACGCGTTATGTACAAATGATTAAGTAAATCAAATATTAAGGAAAAATTAAATATGTGCGAAATATGTGCATCTTATTAAAATCAAACTAAGAGCATTTTAAATAAAACACTTACACATATGTAACTAAAAAACAGTTAATTAAAAAAAATTACATAATTCTAAAAATAGTTATGTTACATGTTTTTTCGCTGTCGGAGCTATCTGAAATAACGTTCCGCCGGCATCTTTTTTTAATAAAATTTTCAAATATTTCTCAATTTGAAGCTTTGTTATTCTCTTTACTTAAGAGCATAATGGGAAATCCCCGCGTTATATGGGGGAAACACGTGTTATACGAGGGACATGAAATCGCGTAATATGAAAACGCGTTATAAGAGTACCGTGTTATAAGGGGGATTACTGTACTCTACAGATGAAACTGTTGTTGAAAAAGTTATGAAATTTTGTGTATAGACATAAGGAAAGTATTAGTACCTATTGTGTCTATGTCAGTGAAAGGTGCAGCCTTTCTTTTTTTTTTAATTCAGTAAATATCTCATAAGTATAGTGGGGGATAATTCAGTAGCAGATTCAGGGGAGGGGCTAGGGGGCTTCAGCCCCCCCCCCCAAAAAAAAAAGACATTGCTCTAAAGGGTAACATTCTGATTCATTATGCACTTTGAATATGTATAAAGTGATCTTTTTTAATCACTTAGCACCTCCCAAAAGTTTTTACATAGGTTTAGACTATAATTTTGATTTACTGCATATTTTATTTGGGTGAAATAAGCTTTTTTCAAAATTTAGCTCCTCCCAAAAGAGAATTTCTGGATCCGCCACTGGTGGGTTTGAAGTTGTGTTCGATTCTCACTTTTTCTATTGCAATGACAGGTTTGCCTTTTTGGCCCTGGCTTTCAATTAGGAATGGTTCTTATAGCTGTAGTGATGATGAATTTAGGTTCGATTCCCACTGTGTCTATGTCGATGCCTGGGGCTACGTTTCGTTGCGGTTTTCTGATAACTGTTTCTTATACCTGTAATGAAGTATAACTGAGTTCGATACCCATTGTTTCTATGTCATTTGAAGGATTCGCGTTTCGTTCTGGTTGTGTATAGATATGCTTGCTTTTGTAACACGTATTTCGGATCTGTATGCTTCGCACCAAGGCTGATTCTAAATCCAGGTCAGAACGACAACACAAGGGGGGGGCGCCCGCTGTGGAGGTCTTTCTAAGGGGTTCTAACCCGTATTTACGCTCCACGGAAAATTCCGACCGGTTAGGTAGACGGACACGATATGGCTCCCAAGACTGGGACCTTAACACTTTGGCCTTCTACGATTTTCAGTGACATATAACCACTGTGCCATGGTGAGGCTATAGATATGCTTTTTAAAGTTGTAATGGCGTTCGGGTTCTATACCCACTTTACTAGTTCAGAACCAGCAGTCACGTTTCGCTCTGGTTCTCTATTGGATACATTTCTTACTGCTGCAGGGTGGTTGAAGATGGGTTTGATTCCCACTGTGACATGTGAATGCAAGGGGTCGCCTTTCGTGCTGTTTCTATTTTGGAGACTTCTTGTAATGGTGTGGCGTTCATGGTGGGTGCGATTTCCATTGTTTGCATGGCAGTGACAGGTGTCGCCTTTTACTACTGGATTTCAATTTGGTATTTCTGTCATATCCGCAGGGGGCGTTGAAATAGGGTTCGATTCCCTTTGTTTCTCAGTGAGTTCAAGGAGTGCGGTTTTGTATTAGGTAAGTTTCCTATAGCCTTATAGATCTTTAATTTAGATTCGATTCCCACTGTGTCTTTGTCGACGTCAGGGGTAGCGTTTCGTTGCGGTTCTCTTGATAGCTGTTTCTAATGCCTGTAATGAAATATAAGTTGGATTCGATACCGATTGTTTCATTGTCATTAGCAGCAGTCGCGTCTGGTTCCGGTTCTCTGTTCATTACGTTTCTGACTGCTGTAGTGAGGTTGAGAATGGGTTCCATTCCCACTGTGACTTAATGCCGCATAGGTTTCTTAATGCCGCAAGTAGGTTGAAGTTAGGTTCGTTTCCCATTGTTCTCATGTGAATTCATGTGCATAAGGCTCGATTCCCACTATTCCTTTCGTTCTGTTTCTATTTGGGAAATTTCTTAGAACCGTAATGTGGTTGAAGTTGGGTTCCATTCCCACCGTGACGTGTCAATGCAAGGTGTCACCTTCCGTACTGTTTCTAACGGGGAAACATCTTATAACTGTTGTGAGGTTCATGTCGGATTCGATACACATTGTTTCTACGGTAGTGACAGGTGTAGCCATTCGTTTGTTTTATATTTTTTTAATTCAGTCAGTATGTCATAAGTGTATAGTGGGGTTGATATTGGGTTCGATTCCCATTCTTTCTGTGTGAGTACCAGGAGTGGCATATCGTTCCGGTTGGGTATGAGAAATGTGTCATAGCTGTAGTGATGTTGACTTACGTTCGATTCCCATTGCGTCTCTGTCGAAGACAGGGGTGGCCTTCCGTTCCGGTTTTCTGATATGTGTTTCTTATAGATGCAATTACATATAAGTGAGGTTTGATACAAATTGTTTCTGTGTCAGTACCAGGAGACGCGTTTCGTTCCGGTTGTCTAAGTCAGGGTTCGTACGAAACCTAGATTTGCTAAAATTCCGAACTTTTGAAATATTTTTGTATAGTGATCTGATATTTTAAAGGTGGACCCGTTTTTCATGAAATAGAAAAATAAGTTCTCTCGAGTATCTCAAATAGTAGGACATTTTAGAACAATTTTCAAATGTTCGGAATTTCAGAAAATTAACCTGTATAGATATGCATTTTAAAGTTGTAATGTTGTTGAATTCGGGTTCAGATCCCTCTTCACTATTTCCATACAGGCAGTTTCGTGCCGTTCCGGTTTCCAATTGGGCATGTTTCTTACTGCTGTAGTAAGGTTGAAGAAAGGTTCGATTCCCATTGTTTCTATGGCAATGACAGGGGGTCGGTCGCCTTT
This sequence comes from Cheiracanthium punctorium, assembly GCA_038373885.1. NCBI lineage: Eukaryota > Metazoa > Arthropoda > Arachnida > Araneae > Cheiracanthiidae > Cheiracanthium > Cheiracanthium punctorium. The sequence goes on from JAWZYV010003135.1 coordinate 3,871, forward strand.
TGTTCTGTTCCTCTTCGACAAATTTCTAATAACTGTTTTGGGGTTGAAGTTGAGTTCGATTTCCATTGTTCCTATGTGAATACCAGGAGTGACATGTCCTTCCGATTACGCTTTAGGTATGGTCCTTATTGCTGGGGTGAAGTTGATTTTGGGTTCGATACCCACCGTGTCATGTCATGCAAGGGATCACCTTTTGTTCTGTTAATTTTCGGAATTTCTTATAACTATAGTGGTGAAGTTGGGTTCGATTCTCATTATTCCTATGAAAATAATCGGGAGTCACCTTTCGTAATGTTTCTATTAGTTAAATTTCTTATGACCTTTGTGGGTTGAAGTTCATTTGGATTCTCATTGTATGTCAGTGACAGGGGTCACCTTTCGCTTTGTTTACATTTTGTAAATGTCTTATAACTGTTGGTTGATTGAAGTTGGGTTCCTATAAAATTCTTTCTGTGTCAGTGGCCAGGGGTCGTCTTTCGTTCTGTTCGTATTGGCTAAATTTCTTATAATGGTTTTGGGGTCGAAGTTGGGTTCGATTCCCATTGATCCTAAGTAAGTGGCAATAGAGGCATGTCGTACCGTTGTTATATTAGGTATGTTTCAACTGCTGTAGTGGTGTTAACCCATTTATGCCTTGTTTCCATTTTTTTGGATGGCATTTTCAATATTAGTCCAAAGCACTATTTATTTTTCATAACCTTTATTCACAAGTACTGAACCACAACGCTTCTAAGTATTTTAACATGACCCAGTAGCATGGAGATATTTCAATTTTTATACATAACTAGCAGCCTCTGGCGACCAGTTGGTTCGCCATCTTAATAAATCTTGTTCGGAGAGAATCCTGTTCCTCACTGGCTTCCTTTGCACTGAAATGTCTCGTTTTCTGAATGGAATTTAAATTTAATATATTTACGCACAGGGGCGGACCTAGGGTAAGTGGTGCCCCCTGCTAACGTAAAAAAGGCACACCCTTTTATGCTCTACGTAGTTTTTGAGTTCGAAATGACGCCCTTTCGAAGCCGGCAACCAGATGCGATGCTTACCCTGTCGGGCCGCCTCTGATTACAAAAGTAAGATGGTTACATGATAAAAACCTACAAAAAGATAGAAATTATTTTCGTCCTATATTAATTATGAAGAGCTTTTGGATATATTGGCTTTCGTCAAAAAACGAAAAAAAAAAAAAGCTGAAACACTAAGATTTTAAATATGCACTATAAAGTACTATATATTGTTGCGGAATTACTCTGCTACTCCTTGGGTTCGTCGTTCTAAAGTCCTGTTGGTGTAAAAAGTTCAAGTAAAAAGTCACTTGTCAGGATGGAACACAAACTTTATTGCTTCTAGATCTTCGTAGTACAATCAGCTGTACACAATTCACAAGCACAATCTAGCAATAACGTGCTTTTAACAATCCGCTTGGATCAGAAGCTCTCACAAATGCTGTATTTCTCACACCAAAATAAGTCACTTACACAGGCAAAAGTTCCGTAGAAATATTCAAGGGATATAGTACACAATTCCTTAAGACACAGCAATGAAGAATTTAGACACAGCACTTTGAAAACAGCTTCACAAAACAAGCTAAAACACAGCTTCTATAGCACTATCAATTCACACAAAACAAACGTACCGAGAGCTATTCACACATCGAGCGTTCAGCTCGCACTGACTCTTCCGGGCGATGCGCGCTTCTATAAATAGCCGACGCAGGAGGTACAAGAGGTTTCCAGAAAAGTCAATTTCTCGAGGGTTCTACATAAAGCGTGAATTTTGATTACGTCATAGAAGAGAATTGTTAGGTTATTATGCGTTTTTAATGCAGGAAAAACAACTTCCAGGCCCCATTGGGAAAATCGCGCCAAATGACCAAAAAGTCGCCAAGCTTGGCGACTTTTGGCGAAATATCGCCAAATTTGGCGCCAAAAATAAGTCCTCAAAAATGAAGAGATCTAAGCTCTAGGACTAATATTTCTCGAGTTTTCTAGAAGCCCATAGAAAAACATATGGGAAAGCGAAACCTCCGTATCTCCGGTTCTAATTGGCCGATTTTGATGCAACAAAAAGCAAAATTTATCTATTTGAAGCGTAGAATACGAATTTTAAACCATTTTAAGCCCCAGAGCAGCGGGTTGCCCCGAAAATTCGTAACATTGCCCCCTTCCCAAGGACTGCACGTCCCGGGCAGTACAATCCCTAGTTAGGAGGTCACACAGGTACCTACACTGTATAACACTTAACAAGATCTTAACAACATAATTCAAGCAAGTAATCAATAGCACAATAAGCAAATACACATTAATAAATAAATAATCAACATAATAAATAATTACACTGTAATAAGTAATCAATGTAATAACAAATACACATTAATAAAATCCAATATATTACAAATATATACACTAAACATGGCGTAAGTAATGAGTGAAAGAGAGTTGACGAAAGAGGAAGAGAAGAGAAAGACAGGAAAGAAATGATAGTTGAAAGAAAGGAGGAATTACGCCATAGTGAACATAGTCTGATAGTCAAATAACTAATTACAACCGCGGTAGATGGCTAGCCGATCGTAATGTACAACTCTTGGCTTCGAGTTTGGTGACTTACGAATCCGTACGATGACGTCATTCAGCCGGTTTAGGACTGTGTAAGGACCGTCCCACGGCGATTGCAGCTTGGGAGACAGGCCTTTCCGTCGAGTAGGATTCCATAGCCAAACTTTGTCACCTGCGTTGAACTCGTGTCCCGTAGCTTTCGTGTCGTAGCGAGTCTTCATCTTTTCCGTGTTCAGGTTGATCCGCTCCCGAGCAAAATGATGCACATCTTCAAACCGTGCCCGAAGGTTTTCCACGTACTCCTCTGGCGATGAAGGCGCATCTGGAGGGCGGCCGAACACTAGATCGGCGGGAAGACGAAGATCTCTGCCGAACAGCATCTGGGAAGGTGTGTAGCCGGTAGTCTCATGGACGGCACTCCTATAGGCCAGCAGGAACAGGGGGAGTTTCTTGTCCCAGTCCTCTTGATTCCTAGATACCAGGAGCGAGAGGTTGTTCAAAATTGTACGATTGAACCTCTCCACCATGCCGTCGGATTGTGGGTGTAAAGGCGTAGTCTGGGTTTTGTCCATTCCGAGAAGTTGGCATAGTCCTTTAAAGACTGCAGAAGTAAAGTTCGTTCCTTGGTCGGAATGAAGTTGCAGAGGGGTTCCATATCTGGAAATCCATTCTTGCACCAGTACCTCTGCTACGGTCGTAGCTTCTTGATCGGGAATAGGAAACGCTTCGGGCCATTTAGAGAAGTAGTCAATGACAACTAGGATGTATTTGTTGCCATCCGAAGTTCGCGGAAGAGGTCCCAGGATGTCGAGTGCAATCCTCTCAAAAGGCGCTCCTACATTATAACGATGTAGTCTTCCACGGCTTCGTTTCTTCGGGCCTTTGCGGGCGGCACAGGCGTCACAAGCTTGACACCACTTTTCGACGTCGCCTCGAGCCCTAACCCAGTAAAAGCGCTCGCGAACTTTCTGCAGGGTCTTCATTACGCCAAAATGGCCCCCAGTTAAGCCATTATGAAGTTCTTCTAGAACCTTCGGAATCCTCGAGCGAGGGAGTACCAACTGCCATCGGAGCATCTTGCCGTCGTCCGACTCCCATTTACGATACAGGACTCCATTTCTCAGGCGAAGCGAATGCCATAAAGCCCAGTACTGTTTTGTTGCCGGACTGTAAGATGATATTTCTTGCCAACTGGGCTTAGCGCTGGATTTTTCCATAAATTCCACAATAGGTTTGATGTCGCTGTCTGTTAATTGGTCCGCCCGAACATTTTCGTCACTCCAGGGATCTTGAGATGATGCCGATGATGTAACTTGGCGGACAGCGGGATGTTTCAGATGGTAATTTTTCTCTGCCCTGGAGCAATAGCGACAACTGTCTATGCAGGGCCTTCTCGACAAAGCATCTGCATTTCCATGAGATGACCCTTTCCGATGACGTATCTCGATGTCATATTCTTGTAGTCGCTGTATCCACCTGGCTATTTGGCCCTCCGGATTCTTGAAATTTAGAAGCTAGGTTAAAGAGGCATGGTCCGTTCGGAGCAGGAACTTTCGGCCGTACAGGTAATGATGGAAGTGCTCCACGGCCTTAATGATAGCAAGGAGTTCCTTTCTCGTAACACAATAGTTACGTTCTGCCTTTGAAAGGCATTTGCTCCAGTAAGCAATGACGTGTTCTTGGCCATCTATCTCCTGGGACAAAACTGCTCCGACACTCTCCTTACTTGCGTCTGTGTCCAGGATAAATGGCTTGTCAGGGTGAGGATACGACAAGATCGGCGAAGATGTTAAAGCCGTCTTCAGTTTGTTGAATGCGTCCTCACATTCCTCAGTCCAGAGAAATTTCTGTCCAGTCTCGGTCAATTTGTGAAGAGGTCTTGCAATTTGAGAAAAGCCCTTCACGAATTTTCGATAGTAAGTACACAGACCGAGAAAACTTCTTAAGTCGTGGATATTCTCGGGACGACTCCAGTTCTGGACTGCGGACGTCTTTTCGGGATCGGTTCGGACTCCGTGGGCGGATATTATGTGCCCGAGGTAACGTACTTCCCGACGAAACAAATTGCACTTCGATGGACTCAGTTTCAAGTTCGCCTCCTTTAATTTCTGCAGCACCTTTCGGATGTTCTCTAGATGCTCTTCGAAAGTCCTTCCGACGATGATGATATCGTCCAAATAAACGAGACATGCTTCGTAGGAAAGTCCTCTCAACACTGTCTCCATTAGTCGCTCGAATGTAGCAGGTGCGTTGCAGAGTCCAAAAGGCATAACTTTGAACTGCCATAATCCTTGTCCCGTGGTGAACGCAGTCTTTTCACGGTCGTCGGGATGAATTTCCACTTGCCAGTAACCACTTTTCAGATCCAGAGTGGAAAACCATTCGTTTCCCGATAAAGTGTCCAAAGTGTCGTCTATCCTGGGAAGAGGGTAGCTGTCTTTCTTGGTAATGTCATTCAGACGTCTGTAGTCAACACAGAACCGGGTGGAACCATCCTTCTTTCGGACCAAAACAATTGGCGAGGCCCAGGGACTAGTCGATGGCTCGATGACGTCATCACGCTTCATCTCCTCTAAAAGTCTGCTCACCTCTTCTTGCTTAGCAAACGGCAGCCGCCTAGGATGTTGCTTGATGGGAGAATGGCTGCCTGTATCTATCCTATGTTGAGTTAAGCTCGTACGGCCAAAGTCACCCGAAGTACGGGAGAAGAGGTCTTCAAATTCAGCTATTACTTTCTCCGCAGCGCTTCTCTGTTCTGCCGTTAACTCCACGTCTTGTATTAATTCCTTCGTCAGGCACTCGGAAGATTTAGCTGTCGTTTGGCTGATGTTCTTATTAATGCATGTAACAGGAGTGCATGTCGCCAACACTTCATTTTTCTTTATCACCTTCGACTTGTCCGTCACATTTACTACTCTAACTGGAATTTCTGTTCTCGACAAGTCCACAAGTGTTGCTCCCACAAGTACTCCTCTGATGGAATCACTATTGCTTGGGTGTTCGATTAATCCAAAGCGGAATTTATTGCTTTCTTTTACTGTTCCAGAAATTATTGAATCAGTTCTGGGAGGTAGACTGATATCAGTCTGGGCTATTATTTGCTGAACAGGCAAAACAGTTTCATTTCTAATATCGAACGCAGCTATTTCTTCTGAGTCTGAACGAAGCTCATTATTCTTAAAGTCCAAGTTAAATTTGTGCGATTTTAAAAAGTCGAGTCCGAGAATAAAAGAGTCTGTAATATTGGCGACATATACCACATGGTCGTATCTGGCATTTCCAAACGTGATTTCTACTTGCGCTTTTCCGCCCACTTCGATCTTGTCACCTGTCACAGTCTGGAGGGTCAGCGAGGGCGGAGCCCAGATAATCTTCAAATTTAATTTCTTGGCCAGATCCGTCCTTATGATGGTTACGTTCGCTCCAGTATCAATCACCATGTGGCATGGGGAACCATTAACATATCCCAGTACGAAGAGTCCATTACTGCCGCCATTCACTGATGAAATCTGCAAGACTTTCAAACGGGGCTTTTGAATATCCTGAAAGTCGTCTCTTTTCTGTCTTCCTTCATGGGCTTCTCTGGTGCATTGATAACCGCGATCTTTACGACGAGAGTTCTTTTGTGCGTCACAGTATTTTCGTAAATGCCCCTCACTGTTGCACTTCCAACATTTTACTTTCTTTGGGCCATCTCTCGTTCTATCGGATCTAAATTTTCGCTCTATGAGATCTTCAATTCTCTTCAATCTGTTCTCGACGCTCTCTGTGTCTTTGTCAGCTTCCTCTTGGACCGTGACCGCTCTAACAGCATGCCGATCTTTTCTCACGGCCCGCTGGGCTGCCTCTAGCTTCATTGCGAACACCAGAGCAGACTTCAAATCCTGATAATCCTCCAACATGAGTGCCTTTTGGGTTTCTGGATCACGGATGGCTTCAATAAAATGACGTACCGCCATTTCTTCTCGGACATTATCAAGGTGGTCCATGTAGGCTAGATGACACAGCCTATCTATGTCCGAAGCCAGCTCTTGAAGGGTCTCGCCAGATCTCTGCATCCTTGACTTAAGTTGGATTCTACTATATTCTTTCTGGCACTTCTCTCCGAATTTCATCTCCAAGGCACTTGCGAGGGCGTCAAAATCTCCTATCTTCGTCGCTCCGATAGTTTGCAATACATTAATTGCATCTCCGCTAAGGGAAGCGGCCAGTTGATTAGCTTTCTCGGACTCGCTCCAACCATTGGCTCTGGCGACGATCGAAAATTGGGTCTTGTAAGCTTCCCAGGGAGTCTTTCCGTCATAGGCAGTAAGTTTCACTGCTGGGCGGTGTGAAGATAACCTGATGTTTTCGGGTAACTTTCCCAGCTTTACGAGAGAGTCCAATTTTTCTTCAATTTTAGCTTCACATTCTTCATGTATTTTCGAAACTATATTTTCTTTCCAGTCTAGTTTCTCCTCAATTTTATTCTTAAATTCTTCCCGCATTCTGCAAATATCTTGCTGCAATTCCTTAACATTTTCTTCTATTTTTCCTTCAATTCTTTGTTCATATTTCGTTTGAGTTTCTTCTATGAGCGACATTCTTTTCTCCATTATCTCTTGACTTTCCTGCACACTCTTTTCGAATTTCTCTAATTTTCCCAAAGCAGTCTCCATTTTCTCCAATCCCAATTTCATTCCTTCCGGCTTCAATTTTCTTCTCTAAATCCGCTTTCATCTGTTCTTGTCCGGCTTCAATTTTCTTTTCTAAATCGGTCTGTCCGGCTTCAATTTTCTTTTCTAAATCGGTCTGTCCTGCTTCAATTTTCTTCTCTAAATCCGCCTTCATCTGTTCTTGTCCAGCTTTCATCTCGTCTTGTCCGGCTTTCATCTCGTCTTGTCCGGCTTTCATTTCTTGCATCATATTCATGAGCTTTTGAAGTTGTTCTTCCATTTTTTGTCTAGTCAAAACCATAAACTGGAAAATTAAAGTCTTTATTTAGAATCCCGATTCTGACACCAAATGTTGCGGAATTACTCTGCTACTCCTTGGGTTCGTCGTTCTAAAGTCCTGTTGGTGTAAAAAGTTCAAGTAAAAAGTCACTTGTCAGGATGGAACACAAACTTTATTGCTTCTAGATCTTCGTAGTACAATCAGCTGTACACAATTCACAAGCACAATCTAGCAATAACGTGCTTTTAACAATCCGCTTGGATCAGAAGCTCTCACAAATGCTGTATTTCTCACACCAAAATAAGTCACTTACACAGGCAAAAGTTCCGTAGAAATATTCAAGGGATATAGTACACAATTCCTTAAGACACAGCAATGAAGAATTTAGACACAGCACTTTGAAAACAGCTTCACAAAACAAGCTAAAACACAGCTTCTATAGCACTATCAATTCACACAAAACAAACGTACCGAGAGCTATTCACACATCGAGCGTTCAGCTCGCACTGACTCTTCCGGGCGATGCGCGCTTCTATAAATAGCCGACGCAGGAGGTACAAGAGGTTTCCAGAAAAGTCAATTTCTCGAGGGTTCTACATAAAGCGTGAATTTTGATTACGTCATAGAAGAGAATTGTTAGGTTATTATGCGTTTTTAATGCAGGAAAAACAATTTCCAGGCCCCATTGGGAAAATCGCGCCAAATGACCAATAAGTCGCCAAGCTTGGCGACTTTTGGCGAAATATCGCCAAATTTGGCGCCAAAAATAAGTCCTCAAAAATGAAGAGATCTAAGCTCTAGGACTAATATTTCTCGAGTTTTCTAGAAGCCCATAGAAAAACATATGGGAAAGCGAAACCTCCGTATCTCCGGTTCTAATTGGCCGATTTTGATGCAACAAAAAGCAAAATTTATCTATTTGAAGCGTAGAATACGAATTTTAAACCATTTTAAGCCCCAGAGCAGCGGGTTGCCCCGAAAATTCGTAACAATATTAAAAGCAACCGTAATATATGCGTCTTCCCTATTTTCTTTACTTATTCCGATAAGTCGGAAAGTGTATCATCATTCATGATTGTGATTAAACAAAATTAAAATTGATATTTCCACCATCCTTTTTGTGGATGTAATACAACAGAAATAGATGGGGGGGGGATGCGCAGAAAAATGCACAATTCGAACTGAATGAATGTTTCAAAAACTTATTTTTTGTTTGTCTGTGTGGCATGTATTTGGGATTTGTGCTAGGCCCGAAGCCCGCTTATAAAGGCATGTCAGAAGGAAAAACTTATTCAGGTGTAATCTTTATCCAGGCGTAGCAGACGATAAAATGATTTTATTTATTAAAAACTGCCAATCCTATAAATTTGTGCCATCTGTCGACTGCTATGTAAAAGGAAAACTCGACTGTATTCTTTTTTAGGATAAAAGATAGATTTTTTTTTTTGTACATTATAGAAAGTTTTTTTTTTTCACGCAATAAAAAGTAGCCTATATATCCAGGATTTTAACCGTCTTTATTCCAAATTACATCCAAATATGTCAAACCGTTTCAGCGTGAAAGTATAACAAACATACATACAAACATTGACATTTAGTAGGATTTATTTTTCAAATATTGTAATCCCTATGTTAGTCTTCATACTCCCAAACCCAGAATTTAAAGAAAATTATGAATTAGTAAAAGTTTATTTTGTAGCCTCAATTCAGGGTACAATGAAACATGTTTTATTGTACTGCGGGTGAATGCAGTCGCTTAAAATAAAAAAGATCTCAATAGAATACAAAAAAAAAAAAAAATAATAAAAATAAACATTTTCACGAAAAGGAAGTGCCAACATCAATGCCAAACAGTGGTCATTTTTTTAACCCTACAAATTCACACTTAGCATATTATTTGAGAAGTTCGTGAAGTGTTATTAAGGTTTCATTGTACCCCGGTATACGGAGGACAATGAAATACTGTCAGACATTTTACCTTTTGCAATTTTTAAATATGAAGATGCTATTTATAAACTCATAAAAATACATTTAGATGGGGGATAAGAGTAGGTTAAGTGTCCATTAATTTTATTTTTGTAGATGCAAATTTGTGAACAGGAAAAAAAAGTAAATTTTGTTTCATTGTACCCCGACTTCCCTCATATTAAGGATTATTATACACTGCTGGCCACCCAAATTGCAACACCAAGAAAAACAAGAGATATCACAACAAAATTTATTGTGTAGATAACATGTTGACCAAGTAACAAATGATTAAATTTACAGCATTCTATGAAGCGTGGTTCCTGCCAAAATCAGTACCCAGAGTAGCCGCCGTTGTTGGAGATCACAGCTGCCACACGCCTCGGCATTGATTCAAAGAGACTTTGAATGTGTTCTTGGGGTACAGCAGACCAAGCAGCTTCCACACGTTGCCAAAGTTGATCTGGTGTGACAGCTGGGGATGAACTCTGGGTCAGTCGTTGAGTACAACCATGGACCACATGTTTTCTATCGGCGAAAGATCCGGAGAGCGCGCCGGCCAGGAAGCAATTCATCTGGTGATTGACGAAGAACCCTTGGACAATGCGTGCCACGTGTGGCCGTGCATTATCCTGCTGAAATATGCTGTTGGCAAGCCCTGAAGGTAAGAAAGGACAACTGGCTCCAACACCTCGGAGATGTAGCGCTGGATGGTTAAAGTACCGGCAATGCGTACTAGAGGAGTGCGAGAGAGATATCCGATACCGCCCCATACCATAATACCCGGTGCAGGACCAGTGTGACGGTGCATAATGCAGCTGTTCAGCATCCTCTCTCCACGGTGTCTCCAGACTCGAATCCGACCGTCGTGGTGTTGCATACAGAAGCGTGACTCGTCAGTAAAGAGAATTTCATTCCATTCTGTCGTCCACATCCTTCTTTCATCGCACCATTGGCGGCGGAGACGTCTGTGGTTCCGCGTCAGAGGTAGACAAAGCAACGGACGTCTTGCGGACAGACCATTCTGCTGTAAACGACGTCGAATGGTACGCGCAGACACTGGATGATGCGTTACAGACTGAATCTGCTGTGATATGGTTCGTGATGTGACTGAGCGGTCCGTCACTGCCATGCGTACAATCTGCCTGTCATCACGTGACGTGGTGCACTGAGTCGATGCGGTCGATCACGTCTGTCCGTCGTACCCTCCTGCACCCAACGATCGCATATCCGCATCACAGTTGTTTGGTTTCGTCCAATACGACGACCGATTTCCCTGAAAGATAACCCACAATCTCGGTATGCCACTATCCTTCCTCTGTCAAACTCGGATACTTGATCAAAAGATGATCGTTGTTTCCTACGAGGCATAATTTATCGTTTTTTTGAAAAAAAAGCAAGAAAAACACAATTGCTGTACTTGAAACCGTCGAAATCTCCAAGCCTTAAATAGCGCTTTGAGGTGGCGCCACAGGCGCGCTTGATGTGCGTCTGCGCTGAAATTCTAATCATTTGCATATCTCACCTCAGCTAATGCATGTTGTAAATTTCATATTATTTGCATGCTTCCTTCAGGGTGTTGCATTTACGATGGCCAGCAGTGTATATTAAGGATTACGAGATAAAGTTGTCCTTCGAAAATAGCGAGTCTATCATCTATTACAGGATCACTTAAAAAAAAT
>JAWZYV010003136.1:0-14154 GCA_038373885.1 Cheiracanthium punctorium
TAATAAAAATAATTTATTTTTCAGTTTCAATCCCGCGGGACAAGTCCCGCAAATATTTGTGCAGAATCCCGTTCCCGCGGGATTGCATTCCCTAGTCATAGTTTAGGTTTTCCTAGTTTAGTTGTCTTAGTGTGAGTTTTTCTCGTCTCTAGAAATATAACGTGGGATGGTAGAAAAGTGATAGTAATTGGTAGTAACGGATTTTTTACAGTAAAAGATGACTCTCTGTAACTAGTTTTCATTATACAACTCGCAGAAAGATCTGTAAGTTGAGTGGTCGTTTGTTAGTTGGCATACACAGCAAGATATTCTAAGCGATTGAAAATTACTAATTTCAACAAGTTATTTAATCCACCAACGGCATTTTTGATATCTAGAGGTTACATCTAAATCTAGAAATAGTATTCCGTCTGTGCTTAACTCCATCCCTTAGCGAATAGTTATAATTTATTTTAAACCAGTTTGATAAATAAACTTTTATGTCAAATTCATAAATTTGTTTCAACTTTAGTGCGTTGGAGAACAGGCCCCCAATTGGAATGGCCAGGTTGGCTGGTCGACGATCGCCGAGGGCCCCCCGGCTCAAGAGAGGGGGGGGGGGAGACCTTACATTCATTCGAAAACTTATACTGGTTCGGAACACACAACCCGGAATGGAGATCGCTGATTGGTTAGCTCACTGACGTCATGCCTGTCCACCAATTTCAAACCTTGCGAGTCTGTACTAGAGATGAGACGGGCTCAGCCCGAGCCCGGCCCGACTCGGGCTCGGGCTCTGTAATTCACGATTGCGTTCGGGCTCGGGCTCGTGAAAAATTTCTCCTTTGTTGAACGTACTCCTTGAAACGAATTTTAAAAAGTGATTCATGGGATAAATAGACGCACTTATTTCAAAAAATAGCGGCACGGGGGACTAGAAGGTGTGTGAAGCTCCAAAATTTATTGTATCCTATTAATGAAGTAGTTCATTTTATTTGTCTTTAGCTGACATTTCGGGCTCGGGCGGGCTCGGGCTCCAACTTTAATAATATTGCTCGGGCTCGGATTAAAAGTCTTCGGGCTCGGGCTTCAAAAAATGAGCCCGAACTCATCTCTAGTCTGTACGGCAAAAAACTTATGAATTAAAATTATTAATTATCATGAGATGAAATACCAGCGAAATAAACATATAGGTAGCTTGAAGTAGTTTTAGATGATACGCAATAAAAGAATATATGATTTAAATTACGAGGACATTACGAATCTTATTTTAAACCTTATTTTCCACTGGTGCTGCCATCTGTTATTATATAAATGGATTTATATATGACACGTTAAGCACACTTTTTATAGACGATTTTTCAGAAAAAAAATCGGTAGGCTGTTTTTAATGTGTGTCTGTAATTATAAGGTTTAATTTAATTAAAATTATTATAAACTGAACTGATCCGCATAATGCAAATATTCAATATTTATTTAGTAGAATTTTTTTTCATAAAAATAGAAGAAAATATTTTTGAAAAAATATAGATATCATTTCTTTGTCAAATTGGTATATATCATAATGATATGTACTCTAAATATTAATAAATGACTTAAGTTACGAGTCGATGCATGAGATTTAATTAATTAATAAAAAAAGAATTTAAATAATTCATTGCATTTTTTTGTTTTCAGTTAGTTAGTTGTAGTGTGGATATTTAAAAAATTTTACAATTTAAAAAACATTTAACCACTGTGTGCGTATTAGTCATACTGTTGGATTTCAAGTATATTTCACTGATTGAATTGTTTTAATTTATATTGCGATTTTTCTAAAATTTACATTAGGGTTTTTTGTTTGTAATTTTTATTTAATGAGATTCTTAACACAATTTCATATAGTCCAAGTGTTTTTTTCTTAAATTCTTGAGGGTATGTATTTTAATTCTTTATTTTTGAATAATGGATTACGATTTTATTAAAAAGCATTTTAGCTTTAATTCTTTTTTTTTTTATTTATTGCTGAAGGTGTTGTTTACTATTTTAAAAGCACTTTAAGCCTCATTGTTTGTCTAGATACCGACACAACTATTTTTTATATATTAGACTTCTCTCCTTGTACCTCTTTTCCAGTGTTGATTAGGGATTATTCCTGATATTTTTCTAATGTGCATTTGTCCGTATTTCTATAATTTGATGGATATGTTGATTCTAGTGTATAAATTATTATATATATATATATATATATATGTGCAATAATAAAGTAAACTTTTCTAATTTAACCTAATTTAATTTAATGTTATTTGAAAAAGCCTTCTTTAATCTCTGTTACTCTTATTATAATTTTTGTTTCTCGGCCATACAAATATTACGCTCAAAGACGATTTTTGAAGTTCCATAAGGAGTAAAATTGTTGATTTAGCAGTATTTGCAGTTTTCTGCGGTTTCGTTGCTGCGCGCTTTTGGAACTCCCAAGTAAGCAAATATTTCTCATGTCTTGATTGACAATCTAGTTAACTAATTACGTTTGAGAGTAACGCCTTCGCGCTCGTGCTGCGCCCTGCCAGCAGGTGTAGTAACTAGGGGAGTATTTAAGCAAGAGCACGGAAATTTCGGGAGCCATGGCTTCGAGCTTTAGCTTTTAGACTGCGATGGAAGAAGATAGCCTCGGAGCTAAAAGGTTGCAGGCCCGACTCCTGCCCTCTGTCCGAACTTTGAAATAAACTATTCAACCTAAAAGCATGGTGTGGTGTCCATCATTTCAACAAGGGATGGCGTAAGGCCATTCCTTATATATATATATATACAGTAAAATGACTCAGAGATATCAACTCTTTTAACGACCATTTTTTTGTGGAAAAGAATTTTCTGACATAGACAGTTTTAAATTTTGTTTATAATTGCAGTTTTAGACAAAGTGATCTCCAAATTGTTTTTCTCTCTTGATGACTTTATTTAGAAATTATTAGAATTTCTTTTTGACTTGGTCTATGGCAGAAAATGCTTTTATCTCAGAGGCATTTTACTGTATGTGTGTATGTGTAAGTGTATATATATATATATATATATATCAACATATACAACAAAAAATTATAGAAATACGGACAAATTCACATATGAAAAATATCAGGAATAATCCCTAATCAACACTGAAAAAGAGATACAAGGAGAGAAATCTAATTTATAAAAAAAGTTCTGTCACTATCTAGACAGACGATGAAGCTTAAAGTGCTTTTAAAGTGTTAACCAACACCTTCAGCAATAAATGAATAAAAAAGCATTAAAGTTCAAATGGTATTTAATAAAACCGTAATCCATGATTCAAAAGTAAAAAATTAAAAAATATATCCTCAAATTCAGGAAAAAACAAATACACCCTGGAATATATGAAATTATGTTAAGAACCTCATTAAATAAAAATCAGAAACAAAAACCTTTAATGTAAATTTAAAAAAAAAAAAAAAACGCAATGTAAATTAAAATAATTCAATCAGTGAAATGTACTTGAAATCCAACATTATACTTAATACAAACACAGTAGTTAAATGTTTTATAATTTGTAATTTTTTTTTTAAATATCCGCACTACAACCCAGCAAACACACACCTGCTGGTGGCGGAGTACCTTGCCAGTGCCTTTCCTCCTTTACGTCCAGCACTGGCCCGGCACTGCAAAAAGTAACTGAATCGTACCAAAAGTGGTCGCCCGAGAAGTACCTTGCCAGAAACCCCGGAAGGCAACGGCAGTCTGCTGGCATACGGCATGTGCCGCCGTTACTCACAATAAAGGCACTGGCCCATTAAGTTTATAATGCCCAAAATGAAACGGCCGGGTGCGGCTATTATTAAAAATAAAGGCACTGGCCTGGTACCTTAAGAGTGGCTACAATATAATGGCACTGTACCGGATTAGTGCCTATTTACAGTAACGCTGCCATAATTAAAATATGAGCCAGTGGCGGATCCGGGGTAGGGGGGCTTATTCATCAAACCATTCAAAAAAAAAAAAAAAAAAAAAAAAAAAAAAGACATTGCTTAAGGGTAAAATTTTAAGATAAAAAACTAGATACATTAAAAATTAAAAACAACAGCAAAATCCATTAGTACATCATTTGCAAATTATGTTGGCCCAACATTAGTGAATTGTGTGCAGTTTTCACAAACTGCAATTTTCTTACAAATTTTCATTTTCAAAAGATATTTTTTTTTATGAGAGAGGATATAACATATGTCAAAACCTACATAAAATCATTTATAAACAGTTTAATTTCAATATCTCATAATTAAAGAGATTTTATAAATGAGTTATAATATTTTACGGTTTATATATATATATATGTATATGTATCTATTATATAAATGTGAAAGTTTGTCTGTTTGTTTGTTTGTTTGTTCGTCCGGGAACTCCTCCCGCACCGTTCGACAGATCGACTTGAAATTTTGCACATACATGTAAAATGACATAGAATAGACCGTAGGCTGCTTTAAAATTCTGGAAGTCCACCCGTTCCCTAATTTTTTACGATTTTTCGCAATTTTGAGGGCAGAAAGGTACTCAAATGTCCGATTTCAGCATATTCGTGAGCATAGTTAACAAAGTTAGATTTCTTTTTTATTTATTACTTTCAATAATTCAAGTGAGACTGACGTCATTTTGATGTCACGAGTGTAAAAATGCAATAAAAATCCTAATGAAGTTAACAAGTTTGGACAAAAAATTACACAACGAGCGAAATAATAAACTTCCATCCAGTTTATCAGATGCTGTAGAAAATAAAATGACGTAGTTTTTTTTTCTTTTTCTTCTTTCACTGATTCATGTTAGATATGGCAACTGGGAATGCGATAACCTCATTTTTAAACTCATGATGTCATTTTGACGTCATGACTTTAAAAAACATGAGTTGAGTTTAAAAAACTTGAGTTAGAAATCTAATTACATTAAAAGGCTTTGACGCAAAAATTTACTATTATAAAAATTCAAAGTATTTTGTTTAATGCAAGTGTTACCCTTATCAATTTTTGAGCTCTGTGATTTTTCAGCAACCATAATAACGAAAGGAAACTTGCATTTTTGAAAATCGTGGGAAATTCAAATGTCGGCACAAGATGCAAAATACTAATTAACATATTTCATAGTATTTGCTATCGGTTTGACGACGGTCGTTGTATGAATTCCCAAAAATCGTGCAAAATATCGCCAAGTTTGGACGACTTTTGGCGGTATATTATCTATATTAGATATACTTTTTTAAAATTAAATTTTAGCAAGTTAACAAGCTTTTGCACAAAAGTTACATCTCCGGAAAATATTTGAAATACCAATTAGCTAGGAATAAACTAAATATCTCTCAAATTAACTTTAATAAAGTTCTGTTGCAAGCGAGAATTTTTCAACGTCGTATATTTCAATATTACTCCGTTTGAAAACTACTGCGCGAAATGACTAAATTCGACTACCTGATCAGAACGTGACGCCATAAATAAAAGTTGTCCGAAATTCGTAAACTTTGCAACACAATTTAGCGCCCTATTCGCAATTTGAGCGATACAGTTCCTCGAGATTACACAGTTTGATGTTTTCACGAACCATGGTGGATTTAAATAGCAATATTTAAATTGGTACAGCTTGGATGTTTTCCACCACTGCGAGATGAAATATTTTGCTGTGCTAAATACGCCAATCAGACAAGAATCATGCTTAAAAATATATGCAGATCTG
Organism: Cheiracanthium punctorium; assembly: GCA_038373885.1. Classification (NCBI taxonomy): domain Eukaryota; kingdom Metazoa; phylum Arthropoda; class Arachnida; order Araneae; family Cheiracanthiidae; genus Cheiracanthium; species Cheiracanthium punctorium. The sequence continues at coordinate 5,683 of JAWZYV010003136.1, forward strand.
TTTTAATGGCAATGCATAAATTCCACAGAATCACCAAAATGTAGAAAGGCATCATTGGTTTAAAATATATAATCTATTTCTTTAAATTGAGCATTAAAGAAGGAGTAACGAAGATAGATAATATTAATATAAGTAATAGATAGTATTCTCATTTTTTTCTCAGGTAGTAATAGTAGATTTGTTTGGATAATATGGATTAAAGCACAGTATACCACGTTAATAACTATTTCGCGAAATTAAAAGTGTTATATTCATTATTTTTCAACGGTCGTCTTATAACTAACTAAAGCATAATCCTACGTTCCGTAATATATCCCGTGGTAGTTTCAACAAAAGGACTACATGAACTTTTTGACATTTTGTTTTCGCATAGATAGTTACGATTATATTTTAGTAAAATAGTCATTTCCTGCCGTGCGAAGAACGGGCACGCAGCTAGTATATAAATATATATAAAACTCGGCTGTTCGAGCCTCGACAGGGGGAGACCCTCCATGAACCCCCCCTAATGCTTCAGTTTCATTATGGGCATATTAAAACGATATTAATTGACTATGTCATTTTATATCTCATCTTTCGTGTATTTCGCCTGGTAACCCAATGTTGAAATTTTTAGAATTGTAACCTATTTATAGAAAAATACATGTGATGCATATTCTACAGCTTACGAAATACTGTAGCAATAGATTAAAGCTGTTGTGAACTAATAATATTTAAATATATGTAAAATTATGTCGCATGCTTTTATGTCGCATTTTTGGGACACATTTTTCGGACAATTTTTAGTAACGGGGGTGAGAGATAAAATGACAGAGTCATTAATATATAAATCATAATCTTACAGGAAGTAATAATAAATAAATTTGCTATATAGTTACACATAACATTAGGATAACATTTTATTTAGATCAAAAGATTTTTTGTTACCTATTTTGAAAAGAAATTCCTTTATCTACCTGCTGTATACTACATGACACAAATTTTAAGGAGGAAAATAGTTTTATACACTAAAATATGCTGTGAGAGTATGTACTTTAAAAACAGTAAAACTTAAGATTTACCAGTTATTTTAATCCATAGTTATCCATGGTATTATTCCAAAGCCATCAAGGTAAGGCCATCCCAGCTATGAGCTAACAAAGATTTCATCATTGAAACAGCATTGTTTTATATAAATAACTGTTCCAAATGTTGAAATTTTACTAGCCTTCTGAAACTGTTTAAAAATACCAATTTAACTTTTTCGGAAGCTATATACAACAATGAGGAATCTGAAAAATTTTGTATCCTAAAAAGTGTACTTCCTGCGTAATTCATCAAATAACAAATAAAATTTGGCCGTTGTTTAAGGTATACGCCCATGGAATGGGAAGCGGGCTCAATAGAATGGGTTGCCACAACTTATAAACTCCAAAATCGCCACTTCCGTTTTAATGAAATGCGCCAATTTTCATAACATCTCACTGGAGCCGCCTATAACCCTTCTGTGGTCTCCTCCCATACACACACACTATAACTGCGCGTTTCATAACCATATCTTTAGTGTGCATTATATATTTATATATATATCTTGTAATTATTTAGCTTGTAATTACCAGTAATAACCATACACATATTTATATTAAAATTGTTTTGCTTATGATGTGAAGTTGGGATCTTCATTTTTGTCAAATGCTGTGGGAAGTAGAATGCTCCTTATTTTATGTTTGTGAGGAATTTGAATTTAACTACATACTATCCATTTAGCACGAACGTAGCTTATAAAACTTATCATATTCGGATAGTGAAAAATTTTAAGGGGGTGGGGGCTAGAGGGGCCATATGTCCCCGTGCACAGCATACACAAGGGGCACAATATTTTTGAATTACCATCGTTTTCCATTCAGGCAAACAGAAGGGGCGAACTCAATTTAGCATAGGTTTTTGAATGCTTTGCTGAGGCCCAGCGACTCAGCTAGCGCAGTCGGAGGGGAAGGGGCATTTAAAATCCCAAAAAAAAAATTTATAAGTGGAATGTAAACATCTCATATGTGAAGCAACATGACAAAGAAGGATAGTATTCCCCGGTGCATCTTTTCAATAATGAGAGCGAACAGGTTAAACGCGGAAATAAATAGTCAAATGCTTAACGCAAATAATACATTATTATAAAGGCACTTTGATAAAATCGAATAAACAATATGTACGTTTCGGGTGGTACGAAAAGTCCACCCTCCTTGCAGAGCCGTGCTTAGGGGGTGGCAAACTTGGCCATCGCCCAGGGCCTCTAACTTTTGAATTCGTGGATATCAGGTGATCAAACTTTCATTAACATTATTTTTTTGACGAAAACCCAAATATTTCGTTTATGGGGGGGGGGGGGGGATTGAAGCTTTTAAATGTCGATAAAATTAATGCTTTTAAATGTGCAGAATATGTAATTTCCTGTATAGGTTTTCTTTTTTCAAATTTACAACATGCTAAGTAGCTAGATGCAGATTTTACATTATGGAAACTTACTGTATTAAAATCTTAATTAGTTAATGTAATTTACTTAACTACAGTAGCAGTAGCGATTTGTGCTGGGGAGGGGAGACATGACAAGATCCACAATAATTTAGTAAGTAAAGAAAAGTGAAAGGCCCCTAATTGTTTTTTATCTCGGGCCGCTAAATATGTTTTGCCCAGGGCCCCCTAAAACCCTAAGAACGTCCCTGCCTCATTCACTACGCCCCTACGAGGAAGGGTGGAACCTTTGTACCCCTGAAACGTGCGTATTAGGTAGTGAACGCTGGACGAAAAATAGGCCTCTCGCAAAACAGCCTAAAAGATTTGTCTCGTCTCGTAAAATCCCTATATCATAATGTTAAAAATGCTTCTCTCATCTAACAAGATCCCTGTATCGTAATGTTAAAAATGTTTGTTTCATCTTGCAAGAAAAGGTGCAAACCTCTGTCTCGTCTCGCATCCATCCCTATGCGTACTGATCTAAATAAAACTTGAAAAATTCGAATTTATGGTCGATTCCTAGAATTTTTTTTAATGTATCTCTTTTTTTTTGTGGGAATATATATTTCGAAACTTTTGATATTTCATTTTTTTCTTGTGTCCTTTTAATTTTGAATTACTCAAGATTGACTGTATTTTTATTTGTTCTTTAAACCAAGTATTTAACTGTATTTTGAGTATAATGCTAGAATTTTTAGTTTTTCTAATAGGTTAAACATGGATTCAATAGTAGTTTAAACTCCGTTTGTTTTGGAGGTTCGAATACATTCGCTGAAAACGACCAACAAATAATCTCAATAAATATAGCCAGATCTGCGAAAACAATTGGAATATTGCACCCATTCTAATATCGCAAATCTGAGACAGCAGTTTTTAGGCTGGAAAGAGGTCTGATGTATATGTCTGTCTCCTTTTTTTATTTATTTATTCATTTTTTTTTTTGCAGCTGCCATAGTTTCGTAAGAAAAGTGAGAATCAAAGTTTAATTGTAGAAGAATCTAAATAGCGTTTTCAAATAAATGAGTCTGAACAAACTTAGCACGTCCCTGGAGCCCTGATTTGTTTTATTGTAAATTTTAGCATTAATTACCTGATTTATTATAAAATTAAGTAAGTTTTATGTTTTACCACTGTTTTATCTAATGTAATAAAATAAATATCAATAGAAACAAGTATGAAGGTTGCTAAAAATTTTAATTTAATCTAAAATTCTCTGAAACAAAAGAAGTACAGAGAGCTGAGCCCCCATGCAAATATAATCCATGACTGGCCTTTGTGTAATGCTCTCCCTTCTTATATTTTTGCACCTCTATTCGGGTCGATTTTAAAAGGGGCTGAACATAGAAACAGGGACATAGCGAGAAAAAATTTCGTGGGGGGGAGAGGGGAGGGTGTCCGAAAGCTAAAAACGCTGGAATTTTTCACAAAATCGCATGAAATTTACTTGACATCCAATAAAAAAACAAAATTTCGGGGGGGGGGGAGGCAAGCCCCCAGGACACTCACCCAGGCTACGCCCCTGCATAGGAAAAAGTCTTCAATTTTCTTTTCAGGAAAGTTTCAACAAAACTATAAAAAAATTAATAGAAAGTCTAAAGATTTTCGAATAAAATTTATAATTCTGTACATAGGCACCTAATACAGCGGCTGGGGGTAGGGGGTTCACTGTAGGTGTAGTGAATATTTTTATACCATATTGAACTTGTTTGTATTATTTTAGTTTTAGTACTAAAATATGAGAAAGTCCAAAATGAACTCCTCCACCACCCCCCCACATTCAATAATAATAATAATAATAATAATAATAATAATAATATGAACGCCTATCAGAGTTTGATTAAGCCAACGTGCGGCCTCAGGCCGACATCTGATATAGGTCCCATTTATTTAAATGAAATAAAGAAATTTTATGCTAACACTACGAAATATTTACAGGCCCACTACCTCTAAAATGTGCTGGCCCGGTACATTTCAAACAGTACCACGCCGTTAACTATGCCATGAATGTTTTAGACACATGGGCGCGACAGGCATCTCACCATTACTGGCAATGTACTGGCGCATATGCATTTTTCAGGCATTGGTATTCCAGTGACTTTAAACTGACGGCAATGCACTGTGCTCCCGGCATACGGCATTGCCAGCACGGCGGGTACCCTGCCGTCAGTTTGCGGGCAGTAGTGTGTTTGCTCTGAACTAAACTGCAAACAAAAAATCGAATGAATTATTTAAATTCCCTTTTTTATTAATTGATTAAATCTCATGCATCGAGTTGTAACTTAAGCCATTTATTAATATTTAGAGTACATACCATTATTCAAGAAATGATATTCATAATCTTTCACAAAATATTTTCTTTTATTTTTAAGGGGAAAAAATCTACTAAATAAATATTGAATAATTGTATTATGCGAATCATTTCAATTTATAATAATTTTAATTAAATTAAACCTTATAATTATAGACACACATTGAAAACAGCCTGGCGAATTTTTTTAAATTTTTTGAAAAATCATCTATAAAAAGTGTACTTAACGTGTCATATAAGTCTACTTATATAATAACAGATGGCAGCACCAGTGAAAAATAAAAAATTATAGGATTAAAGAAACCATTAAGAATCGGAAAAATAAGTAACATGACTGCTATGGCTATTTTCGTATATTGGAGTTTTGACCGCGAATATTTGAAAATCCGCCTGTGTGCAACGGTGTGATTTTGTAACCCGATAACGCAACACCTCGCACGGTTCACACCAAACGTGCGAACTGCTGCAGGGATTAAAGTGAGAGGTATGGCAACATCCTCCATACAGTCCCGATTTAGCGCCGTGTGATTTCTAGGTTTTCGGTAAGCTCAAAAAGGATCTCGGTGGACAACAATTCCAAAATAATGAGGAGGTGAAAACAGCTGTCTCTGTCCGGTTTCATAGTGCTGGAAGGAGATTTCTATGCATCCGGAATCGAAAAGTGAGTTGTCCGTTCATAGAAATTCTTAGAGGCTCTTAGGAACTAGGTGGAAAAGTGAACTTACATTGTATGCTGTCATAGCCGTGTTCCTTTTGTTTAGGTTATTTAATAAATGGTCATTACTTGGAAGTGTAACTTACTTTTTGATCTGACCCCGTAGTTTCCGAGGAAACATTCTGAAAACTTTCATAGTTATAGCATCGTAAGTTTGTTTCTGAGCGTGAGCATAATTCAAGAAAATGGCGTCCTTCTCTCAGAAAGAGTCAAGTATAACTAATTCTTTTTTTAATTGAAAATTCTTCAAAGTTTAGCCCAATGTCGGTTTACAGTTATAGTTTCTAAGGAAACATTCTGAAAATTCTCATAGTTATGTGACAGTAAGTTATTTCCTACCGTGAATAAAAGTCAACCGAAATTCTTTCTAGTCACTAAACACTGTTTCAGATCTCGCTAAATATTGGTCGTAACCCATGGCGGACTTATTGTGTTTTCAGTATTTTTGTATGGTCAAGATTTCTCTACATATGAATGTAATGACCGTGGGCTGTATGTATACAAATATACATCGTGTATTTTTTCACTTTTTCTGTTCTTGTTTCGTTTAAGTTTCAAATGTAGTTTCCCTCTGCATCTCATTTTCAGCCTTTTATAATTTTAAGTATGGATCAAGAAATATATGGATCTAGAAGTTAAGTCACACTTGAATACGCTGCCACTGTATGGTTATGTCATATATAGTCAACTCCTGTTATAGTGAACCTCTGGGGACCATCAAATTTCGTCCACTATATCCGAAGTTCACTAAAACCGAAGTGTCTTCATGATGAACAGAAGATATTGTTTGTGAACCGGGACTAATGGTTTGCGTCCACTATAGCTGAAAGTTCACTATATCCGGAGTTGACTGTAATTTCAAAACCCTTTTTTCCGGATTAAAGCAGACAATATCAAAATTTCCAGAATTAATATTTAGTTGTAGTGCAATTGAAACGACAATCCAAGAAAATTTTAGTACTGACTATTTAATTTGTGTACGCAAAAATATGTAATAATGGTAAAAGATTCGGGTAAATAAACGTGGACTACAGCTTGAAATGGATTTCTTTTTGAAATTTCAGTAACACGCAATTTACATTGTTCTATAAATTATATATGTATCTATCTTATTTGATGCATTTTAAATACGTGCTTCAATATTTTCAAAGTATCTTTATCAGTTACTGGTTTCGGATTTCCATAAATATATCGTTATAGTCATAATAAAGTCATAATCTCCTATCCTTTTTCAAGCTTTTTGCGTGTACTGTGAAAGAAAATTAATTGAAGTTTTAGAATTCAGCATTTCAAATCACGATATGATAATCAACATTTGAAATCCCTTCTCATTTTATTGTTTCTAACTATGAAAGCAAATTATTTGTAAGTTACAGTCCCCAGTTGCCATGGAAATTATTATATAGCACTTTGTGATTCATTGATTGAGTTACGTTCAAACATTAATTCGTTTTCACTTGGAGAAGTGGATATAAGTATCTATTAGACCAGAAATTCTTCATTTTTTAGATAAGAAATATATCTCGGTGCACTTTCTTGAAACGGCTAAAAAAAATTTTCCTTGTGATTCATATGTGTACGTATCTGGGGAAAAGAAAGGCTGATATAGGCATAACAATTGTTTTTTCATACTTATGATGTGAATCCAACTTTTTATTCAGCTAGACATACTCAAACGTGGAGCCTCATTGCAAGTCCCTTTTCAACGCACTTTCGAATGACTAAAATTTGAGTGGGCAGAACAAACATTTTCTCAATTCAATTCAACTGCATAACTCAGAATAATGTAATTTACATCCCAATTTCATAATATATGAGTAAGTAAATGCACGGTAAAACTTACATAAATAAGTATCTTTTGAAACTTCGAATGCATATACCTTTGTGAGTTTAAATTATGAATTGGAATCATAAAAAGGACGTGTTCGTCAAGCGGAAATCATGTAAACGAAGTGAACGTGGTACTAAAGGAAATTCTATTCAAGACCTGCATAGAACTTAAACAGGTACCTATGGCTTCATGGATTGGGCTTTGATAAAGGCCTCTACTGTACCAACCTATGCACAATTTCGACTGCAGTTTCATTTTTGTTGGTTTTTATATTCGAAGGGAGATTCATTCTCGATTCAGTTGAGCAGTTGATATCCCTGAAAAATGGTATTATAAGCAGAAGACAGGCAGTAGCCAATATCATACCTCTATTATTGAATTCTCTGAGCCGAATATTGATTTACATAAAGAGAAAAATGCTTAGAAACACAATTAAACGATTGGCTTTAATTTACAATGTTTTTGCTGAAAATGAGATGCTAGTGAGGAAGTTCACATTTAAGCTAAACATCGTGCTTTTAACTAATGACTTTACTATATTATTGAATACTATCTATTTTTTGTACAAAGCTGTTCCCTACTTACCTGTAACGTACCGTCTCTTTGGATTTGTACCTCCTCCTTTTGCCAAACCTGGTTATTGTGTGTGTTTATTATTCTACTTCATCAGCTTTTGCCATGGAACTTTCACAGCCTACTTTTGCTCTGTCTGCTTCCTGATTAGTGAATCGTTGATTGCATTGAACAAACAACTTCAGCACAGCAAAGAAAAACATTTGGAGCTTCTCTTTGATGTTCATTGTAAAATATCGGATGAAATTTCAACCACCAACAAAATTCTACAGCCGAGTCTGTTCTTGTTTGTTAGCAGCGCACTTTTTCTTGCTTTTCGAGATATTTATACTGCGCTTTTTTTCCCTGATATCTCACTTTCGGCAGCCGTATCATTCTGGGTTGAAGCTGTGGTTTACCTTCTTCAATTTGTATGTTTATGCACATTCGGTTCCCATGTTATAAATGCTACTGCGGATGTTGAAACCACTGCTCAGAAGTTGTCAGCAAAGCCTTTACCGCTAAGAAAGTCTTGTAAGCTTGTCTCGTCAATGAAAAAACGTATTGAAGGATTTAAGA
>JAWZYV010003137.1:0-43330 GCA_038373885.1 Cheiracanthium punctorium
GGATGGGTCAACTTGGATGGGGATTCAACAACAATGGCACAGCAACAGACGCCTGATGAAGAATCGGCACATACACTACATTAGCCCTTAGAGGCGCAACCCTTTCCCAATGCTGAAAAAAGGGCAGCCGTTGCCATCGCTCGACTTCACGACCAGAAAGAGGGCGGACGATCGAAACGTTCATCGCGCGCCATAGATCGAGAGACCCTTTTTTGACGACAGCTGGCTGTGCTTGCTGGTCGTTAAGTCGAGCGATGGCAACGGCTGCCCTTTTTTTCAGCATGGGGCAACCTATCCAGCTGTTCTCGCATTCTTCCATTTTTCAGCAGAGGTCAGTGCTGTTTAAAAAGAATCGTGACCCTTTTTTGACGGGAAATGACGTGCTAAAAAAGTAAAGGATTCTCGTGGAGCTCTGTCACCCTCAACCATTTTTATAGACATCCAATCTATTCTTCGTGACTGGCAACAGTCAAAACGTCCCAGCACAGTATCCCAGAGCGGGAACATTGCGCGTTAAAGGGTTCAATGTGAGGGTGGTATGTCTGCACATTGTACATGCCGGTGCGTAGCCGGAGCAGGAGATGGTATGGTATAGGGTATCCCTACACCCCAAACCCATGAAGATTTCGGGTAAGGTACAAAGTTTTTTTTAATTAATTAATTAATTTTATTTATTTTTTGAAGGTGTGTGTGCGTTTTTACAAAGCATTTGATTATTGGCATCCAGTTAACAAACATTAATTTAAATCTGGAGGGTGGAAGGTGAGCATTGCCCCCCCCCCCCGCAACATTCTATATATGTATAATATACCGGGTGACACAAAATAGATGTTAAGTGATTATCTTTTAAATCGTAAGGGATCCAAACATACTTCCAATTAGAAAAGTTCGTCCTATTAAGAATAGCTTTCAGATAGGGCAATTGTTTTACTATTAAAATACAAACTTCAATTTTTATACGATCACTCCTTACCTATCTTCATGTTTAGAAATTATATTGAGAAAAATGTTCGTCTAAGAAGGTTAATTTAAAAAATCCATATCTCTGAGTGGAAGTTTCCGAGATATTGCAGTATGAAAATTTTGACATGGGTCACCAAGCACAGAGGAATGTCTCAAAAGTTAGAAAAATGCAATGACAGTGGTCGCCGCTTATTTCGGTCGGTGGTTTATCCGGTGAAAATCGGTAGGAACAGAACAAAATGGCCACACGACACTGGTTTTTCGCCGGTTACCTCGGTAGTGACTGCCGCTTTATCCGGTCAAGTCATCTTCGGATATCAGGAAAAATTTCGAAGTCACTCGTTTTTTGGGCGGCTCCTATTTATGGGGAACTGTTACAGTCATTGAATCGAAACAATTGTTAATACACTTAACAAAGCTTTAATAAAAATAAGGATCCATCGGACACCCCGAACCCATGAGATGCCTGATGATGACGACGACGATGGGCACCCGAACCGGCTACATGTCACAAGAATAGATTTAATGAACGCTATAGACTTTTTTTTCGTAGAGCATTTGAGAAAAATGTAAATGGAATCCACCACTTTTCAACATTAAATGAAATTCAATTTGCGCTATGACGTTAAAACAGCCTTTAATTTCGGATTCCCCCCCCCCCAAGAAGTTGTACTTTTTTTTATCTTTTAAATAAGTGTACATATGTATTTTTTCACTTGTTTTTCTTTATTCTTACAAAAATTCGTGCATACGTTAAACCATTGAAAAATACAATTCATATATTTTGAGATTTTTTTCTTAAATTTTCTCCCCCCCCCCTCGCCGTTTATTTCAAATTTTGGTTATTCCGGTCAATCTCAATCTGTCCCGATGTGACCGGAATAAGCGGCGACCACTGTACTTTTCAAATGAAGTTAATCTACGTGAATAGTCACTCGATAGACACAGCTGACTTCTCAAATTCCAATGTAGCTGGAATTTTCCTATAACGCACGTTTGGCAGTTTCTAGTGAAAGTTAATATACTTTGCAACCCGAACCATTATTTTGTCACTCTTTTACACCCTTCTCTAGAAGCGTGACGTAATGATCGATTGACCTCCCTTGAAGACTAAATTAGGATCGCTTATTTCATATCGCAGTACCGATCTATTCAGGTATAACTGTACCTATCAATATCACGAGTTTAAGCGCGTTTATTGGCTGTTCTCAACAATGAGATCATTATTCGACTTTTATCAACTCATACTGGATCCCCTGAAGTAAAGATAAATCGCCTGAAAACCGACACCAACACAGTTAGTAAAGTGTTGTATGCCATCATTTTTAATATTCAATTTCTGTCTTACTATTTCACTTAGAGGCACGGGATTTTGAACGGTGATTGCACGGGGATGACAAAGCGGAACGTTTTTCTAAATATAAGCAGAGGTACGGAATTTTCGCATAAACTACTTGCAAAGCATTTTTTATACACTTTAAGATAAATATGCAATGCTCGTTAAAAGCGACATGTTGCAGTTTTAATATTGGACTGTTTTAAAGTCTTCTTTTCGTAACCACGACATTATAATGACAAAAGAAGCGTTCTAGGTCTCCACTATCGGACTCTAATGCTCGGTAAAGCTGCTCGAACAATCTTGTGAAAAGAGTAAAAGACCATTGACTCGTACTGGCTCACAATATGAGCTGAACGTTGAGAATCTTCATTCCTGTTTACTGATTGTTGTACCCATCCATGAGCTCACTGTCACGAAGTGCTCTGAAGAAAGAAGTTTAGGAAAAGCATGGGTAAAATAATGTATGTAGTATTTAATTTCACATGCAGATAAAGTTTATCGAAAGTTTTTTTCGGATGCGTCTAGTGTTCATATATAAATCCCCTGATTTCGTCGTTCCAGAATTGCTTTCAAGCCTTCTAATTTATTCTGCAAACGATCAGCAAAAAGGTTACCCGAATCTTCTAATTCGTTAATTAATTTCATTCATTTCGGGCAAAGCTCAGGTGTGAAGCCTATATCTGATTCTTAAGTTTACGTTTGAAAGATCCTTTGGCGTAATTTTCTTCCTTAAAAAAACTATTTGCATTGATTCACAAAAATTAGAAATCTTCGCATAAATTCGTGTCTACACACGAATGGGTTGTATTTCCCATCTATTCGCAATTATAAGAAAATTTCGCATAATTTTCGCATCTTTCCCGAAAGCCCGATACCCAGCAGTGTGCTTGTTGTCATTTGTTTAATATGGATACCATTAACACTGAATAAAAAAAATCTGATGTGTCCAACACATGACTTCCTTGCACGTCCATTAGATCAAAAATATTTTCGACGCACTTCCTCTAAATTTATTTGTTTGAAAGAGATAAAATATCAATAATAGTAAGGTTTAGCGATTTCTAGCCAAATATTTCGATATCGCCAAGCTGAGTTCAATTTAAAAGATTTCCTTCTGGCACTTTATTTGGCGATATTTCACCAAAAGCCGACAAACTTGAGATAGTCAGCGAGATTTTGGGGATAGCCAAAGTAGTCATTGACCACAGACTTTCAATGAATTGAATGCATCCATACACCTCAATGTATTTAAAGTCATTTGGCTCACCATGTAAATAAATTCTCAGTCGATTGCTGTCAAAAAAGATATTGAAAACAGTTAGATATTACAATAGTTCTAAATACAAAGTTAAAAAATCTACGGGTTAAAGTTTTAGAGTTATACAAAATAGGAAATAATTTTTGGCGCCAAATTTGGCGATATTTCGACGAAACTCGTCAATGTCGACGACATTTGGCGAGATTTTAAGCATAAACCAAACAATGACAGATTATCGCCAAATTTGGCGATATTTCGCCAAAACTCGCCAAGAACGATGACAAATGGCGATACTTTGGGCATGGACCAAATGACTGACTATCGCCAAATTTGGCGATATTTCGCCAAAACTCGCCAAGGTCGAGGACAGACGGCGAGATTTTGGGTATGTACCAAACAATGACTGTCTACAGTTGTATTATAATGAAGATGTCCATAGACATTAAGGTACTGAAATTCTTTTCGGTGGTCCTGTAAATAAACTCTCCAGTAGATTGGAACCAAAAATCGAGATGCACAATTAGATGTTACAACATTCTTATAAATGAAATTTCATAATAGTTTTTGAGATTTGAGAGTTAAATATGCACACACGTACACCAAAAGTCGCCAAGCTTGGCGACTTTTGGCACAGTTCTTGAGGGAGGCACGTGACCGTGGTCGGACCATTACCTAACTTATGTGGTAGGACGGTATTGTGCTTGAAATGGATGAATGCCCCTAAAATTGCTATTGGCCGTAATGTATTGGAAATCTTTTGAGTGTTCCTGTAGCAGAACTATAAATGATAAAGACACTTTTTTTTAATGGAGAAATTCATTTTCTAACTCTTTACAGCATATATCACTTCTGAGTCGTTTGAAATATCCCAATACCTCTAAAAAACGCTTTGATGAATTTCGGCCCATAGAGCGTAATGTATTTCGAATCTTTTGGGCGGTCCTGTAGATAAACTATTCAGTCGAATGGAACCGAAAGGGGAGGTAAACAACTAGATGTTACAACAATCCTAAATATAAAGTTTCAACATTCAACGCCTAACAGTTTTTGAGATATGCGAGTTTAATGAATTTCGGCCCATTGAGTGTAATGTATTTCGAATGTTTTGGGCAGTCCTGTAGATAAACTATCCAGTCGAATGGAACCAAAAGGGGAGGTGAACAACTAGATGTTACAACTATCCAAAATATGAAGTTTCGACATTCTACGCCTAGTAGCTTTTGAGTTAGGCGAGTTTAATGAATTTCGGCCCATAGAGCGTAATGTATTTCGAATCTTTTGGGCGGTCCTGTACATAAACTATCCATTCGATTGCCACCAAAAGGGGAGGTGCACAACTAGATCATAGAACAATCCTAAATATCAAATCTCAACATTCTACGACCAATAGTTTTTGAGATATGCGAGTTACATACATACGTACGTACGTACGTACAGACGGCATGGAAAAACTGGCCACAGTAGACTCGCCACTGGTCAAAATGAGTTGCAGACGCGTTAATATGATCGTGCATGCTAGCCTACGATGAGATGCATCGAAAAAAATTTTTAAATTAAATTTAGAGGTAGTCAAAATCGGTTTTTATGTCGAAATTTGGCCCCCAAAATTTTACGGGATCACATTACTTCCTTATACTACGTACAAGGAAGTAAAAAACCCATAGTGGAATATATAATTTATTTTTAAAAATATTTTTTATTAGCCTACACTATGGCCGCGCTACATTGTTAACCCACACTAGCCGACAGTGGTAAAATCATTAGTAAATCATTACCTAATACTAGTCATTAGCTCATTAGCTAATACTACACAGTAAAATCATTAGCTAATACTAGATGGTCTGCTGAAGCAGAAGCAACTAGAGCTCTTCGCAAAAATTATCTTTTGATCAAAAACTTACTGTTAAGTTTTTCTGAAAATGAAGATAAATCTCCAGTAACCCGCCATGAGGCCAAAAGTTTGTATTCTAAACTTAGCAAATAAGCAATGAATGTGTATTAGTCCTGATTTATATGTTTATGCAATATACTGAACTGCATCAAAATTAAATAAAAATTTTTTACAAGTATAAAAAGGACGGGGTAGGGCCCGAATGAGTATTTGGCCCTGGGCCCACTTTTGGGTTGATCGGGCTCTGTTTCTCCACGCACAGAGCTGTCGCACATTCGGCCACGTGTTTTAGGAATGATTGTCCGACGCTTGACCGAAATTTCCAACTTCAAACGTTATTTTTCAAGCACAATTCCAGTATTTCCCGAGGTGCAAAAAAAAATTCATTTCCCGAAAGCCCGACACCGTAAAGTGTGCTTGTTGCCATGTGTTTAATATGGATACCATTCACACTGAATTAAAAAATTAAAACTTTCTTTAGATATTTTCAGTGATGTTTCACTAAGTAATGACACAGTGACGTGCTTAATTTCCATAATCGTGTAAAATTTTGACTGTGTATACCAGGAATCCAAATAAGATTTGAAGTCCGCAGCAAAAAAATGCTGTGAGCTTTCATAGCAAAATCGACTCGGTTCACGGCAAAATTTTACATTTTCCTAATAACAGTCAATTGGAGTTTCAGTTTTTTTTTTTTTTTGGGGGGGGGGCTTAACTTAAAAAGAGTCAAAAAATAAAAATTGGGGTAAGTGCCCCCCCCCTCCCCCCTGCAAATGTAAGAAAGGCGCCCGCCTTTATGCTCAAGATATAGTTTTTCTAAGTTCGAAAGGCGGCCCGATGTGATGCTTACCGTGTCGGGCCGCCCCTGGAGACAGAACAAAAGACAAAATATTCGCTTACCCTTTCTGTGTCCGAAATAGTCCTTATTCGGCACGTCCACAACTGGAAAGGGGCAAAGGAGACAAGTGTCCCGGTGCCACTGCAAGGCAATTGGATGAAGGCAGCGCGATCCGAATACAGGCACTCTGCTTCTGACAATAGGATACATACACCGTTTCAGGCAGTTAAAAGTCAAGGGGTCAGCCATCCGCCCCAAGAGGCGCTCAGGACGGCGACGCAGAAGGAAGGCAAGTCAAAACATTCCAGGAGTGTCGCCTCTTTTAAGGAGCAGCTGACTTTTTTACAGCAGGGTTGCGCGAGCGTCGAGCAGTGCCCAACTGCAAACTGCTGCATGCCCAAGAAGTGTCCCCCCCCCCCCTCCCACCATGAAAAGTTCTATAGAAAACTTTCCCAAGAACGGTGTGGGTATAGCCTCTATATTACAGCGACCCACCGCTCAGCATTTTGAGGTTTTGTCCAGTATTGAAAGCAGTCCCGAACTGTTTCGTGTATTACCATCTTAGTGCCCACCACCTTAAAAATCGGAGAGTGTGGGTTTGACCCATCATTTAGCAAATAACGGCAAAAATATATAATCTGTACAACGATAGGTGTCTGAGTCATTGACAATGTTACTACAATCTACTGATTGATTTGCATTAAAAATTGATTCCAAATTTTATCAATTTTAACCCCCTCCTCCCACAAGGGCTCCCGTATTGGATGATTCCATCTGAAGTTGGCACCTTAAAGAGATTAAAAACCAAAAACTAATCATTTGAGACAAATCGTAAATATGACAGTAGAGTATTAAGTACCTTTCATTATTTTTACGTTTTAAAATGACTTCCATTCCTCATTCTTTTAACTGACTGAAAAGTTATTACCTCATTTCATGGACTCATTTGCACGCAAAACTACGTAAGCGTTTAAACGTTTACCCAATGATGCGTCATCATTTTGTATTCTTTTCATTTCGTAGCCCCTCTCCCAAAATGGCCTCGGGAGGGACTTCTTCCGGTACTGAACAGGCGTTGAGGGCGATCGCCGCCAATCTACGGGGACGAATGGAAAATTCGTTAAAAGTTCAAGGTCCAAAAAAATATATTCGAAATATCGAGGAATTCGTTGAACAGAGGTTCCACCGCAGGGGCAGGATCCGCTCAAGCAGTTTTGCAGCCCCCTCTTTGCTAATAAAAAAATCTGGAGTGACTCCACTCGACTTTCCGAACACTTACGATTAAGATCATGACCAAGCATTTAAATAAATTTTAATCGATCGAATTCAAATATAAATACCAAATGGAAGCTCAATCGAAAGCGCCGTTTAAACGCTAGCGCACTTTCAAGAATGTCGGCCCATACGCCATCATGTAAAAGAAATCTTTGTCGTAGCCCTGCCCAGTAGAAAAACTATAAGTCCTATACACATCCAAACCAATACCGATCGTACGATGGTGGTTTATAACTTATATACCCAATTGGAGCTCAATCGAATGCACCGTTTAAACGCTAGCGCACTTTCAAGATTTCCCCCCATAGGCCATCCTGTCAAAAGAAATCTTCGTCGTAGCCCTGTAGAAAAACTATGAGTCCTATACACAACCCAATCAATACCGATCTTGCGACGGTGGTTTGTAACCTATAGACCCAATTGGAGCTCCATCGAATGCCCCGTTTAGGAGCTACCGTTTTCACTCACATACACACACACACACACACATACATCTCGTAAAAATAGCATCACTGAATTCAGAAGACCTCAAAACGTGTCCATACATCCAAATCTCGAAGTCGAATTTTTTCAGGATGATTTCTACTTTCCTTACAGGGTACATGTTCGGAAAGTAAAAAGTACAGTGGAAACTGAAACTAATGAGTGAATATCCTCGGGAAGAACCAAGGGCGGCCATGCGTGGTGGTTGCAGAGTAAGATGGTACAAAACAAGGACGTGTCCCTACAAAGTGACAGGTGGTCTTTTTATCAAGACAGTCACTTTGGCAGGTTCCACTGTATTTTAGAAGTTCGAACCAAAACGCAAACCAGACAATGCAAAGTTTCAATTTTTGGCGAACAAAAAAAGGTCGACGTGTATAAATTTCGATTCATTGGGTATTGAACGCATCCATATTTTTCTCTTACCCAAAGCCCCAATGCCCGCCCTCGAATAGGGGCGGTCCCTCGCAGATTTTCGGTCCGCCCGCACCTAGAGCGGGCCCTGCTGGTAGGTAGGGATAGGAGAAGTGTGTTGCTGTCGTCACCTACAGGAGGTAGAGATGAGACGGGCTCAGTCCGAGCCCGAGACCGGACATGATCCGGGCTCTGTAATTCACAACTGCGTTCGGGCTCGGGCTCGTGAAAAAATTTCCTCTTTATTGAACATGCTCCTTGAAACGGATTTTAAAAAGTGATTCATGAGGAAAATAAAAGTACTTATAAAAAAAAAAATAGTGACACAGGCGCCTAGAAGGTGCGTGAAGCTCTTTGGGTATTTCAGAACGGCGACTTATATTACTTAGTCTTGAGGTCAGACATTATTGGATTAACATGGATATAAAGAATTAGAAAGTGCATTGAGAGTTTGCAACTCTATTTTTCTTTAATTTGCATAAATGGCAAAATGTATTCTATTCTATCCATGAAGTAATTGAATTTTTTTTTATCTTTAGCTGAAATTTCGGGCTCGGGCTCCGGCTTAAGTAATATTGCTCGGGCTCGGATTAAAAGACCTCGGGCTTCAAAAAATGAGCTCGAACTCATCTCTAAGAGGAGGGCGCCGACCCTATAAGGTTCCCGGCCACTGCCGCTACCTGGGAAGGCCCCCTTATGGCCTCCACTCATGTGAGTGCTTTGTCATACTCTCCAATGTTCATTCAATGTATTCTTCAGTTACTTCTTCTCGGATGGAGGAGAAAAGTCTCCCTATTGTGTCTGGGGCGTAGTTTTGTGGGTTCGCGGATTAGCTTTTGTCGGTGGATCCGGACGGGTCATTAAAACCCCATCCATATTTCGATCACAATACCCTGCAAGTGCAAATGGACCCTTGAAAAAACTCCCCTCGCCCCCTGGAGTGGCGTCCAGTACACGCAAAATGAGCGCTCATTTCGCATGCACGGGACACGCCACTCCAGGAGGTGAGGGGAGTTTTTTAAGGGTCCATTAGCACTTGCAGGGTCGAAATAGGGATGGGCTTTTAATGATCCATGAACGATTAACGGCCAGGCCTAGGCTTTCTTGGAAGTCGGTACGAGGCCTTTTTTCCTTTCAAGCTAAAACAAGCCTTGACACCCTCCTCCCCCCCCCTCAAAAAAAAAAAAAAAAAAAAAAACCTGGCATGGTTGCTGATGCGAAGTCATGAAAACAGAGATTCAGAACAGCTAAGACGACAAATACCCCTCCCTATGCAGCTGCCGACTGTTAGGTTTGCTCTCATCCAGACATGAGCTTAGAGATTAACTTTTCCAAATCCTGTGTAAAATGCTTCACTTTCTAAATTCGTCTCGGAGTCGACACTACAGAATCCACGAAATGAACGACACTGGTGGTGAAAAAATGAAGGGTGGGATAAAAGGTGACCCAATTATTACAAAGATGGAAAAAGAGTGTACAATAATTCCTTCCAGTAATCATGGACTCCAATCTTAAAAAAAAGATAGAAGTTCTTTTTCCCCTTTTTCTATACGTGATAAAAATACATTCTAAAATGTATCAAAAACAAAATATTTTCACAAAACTTTCTTTTTTTCCGCATTTTTTATTATTGCAGTTCTTAGAATTTATTCATTTATTATGTTTATTCTCTGTATATAATTTTAGGCCGGATGTACTGCCAGATATTTGCAGGGTTGTTATGATTTTGCCCAACCCAAAAAAACCCGGGTGGGTTTTTTCAAAATTTCAACTTTAATTACATAAATACATCGCTTAATATCAGTACACCACTTGTAAGTTTATAAACAGCTACCTACCTCCCCTACCTAAGGCCCCCTACCTCCCCTACCACCATTACCTAAGGAAAAAAAATCATACTTCATATAGGCATTAACACTTTCTAAAGTAAATTTTTTATACCTATCTGTATTAAAATGAATAAGGATTTTTTAACCATAAAAAAATCATGTTGTAATTAAGCACTAGTATATCACTGTTAAAATTATTCTACTAATAGTCAATTGATTTATACATTTTTTCATGTAGGATTAATAATTGAATCGGTGAGTGCAGAAACCACCTCAGTCACAAAAAGGAAATTATTTTCAGGAGAGAGAAAAAAACTCATAACTCTCCAAATTTTGAAATATTTAAACTTATTTTCTTGCTCTGTCATAACATGCATTTATGTTTCTGTCATGCAAATATTACCTAATTTATGAAGTTTTTTCTCTCTCCTGAAAAAAATTTCCTTTTTATGACTGAGGTGGTTTCTGCACTCACCGATTCAATTGTAATCAGTTATTACTAATAAATTAACCACTTTTTATTTATAATTGATTTTTGTAATCCATTCGTTTGCTTTAAGCTGTATTTAGTAATAAGCCAATTTTTTTCAAATATTCTGAAACCCCATCCCTTCTTCTGAATAAACCCTGATAAAACCCCAAAAACCCGAAAAACCCTGATAAAACCCCTTGGGTTGGGTTTTTTCTGAAAAAACCCGGGTTCTTAACAACACTGGATATTTGCAATATCCCGATACTGCCCGTTGTCCGGCCTATGGGTCGGATAGGCCGGATGCAGTCTGTTTGCCGGATATCCGTTGCATCCCTAGTATCAAGCAGGAGTGGTGCACTGGCTCCTCCAAACATCGGGCAATCGATCCCCTTTTTGTAAGGAACGATGCTTTCGGCCGCACACCAGTGACACTATTCGTTGGGTTCAGCAGCTCTTCTATTAGAGTAGCGGGATGCCGAGTCCGTTTTATTAATTTGAGGGGTGTGTGTGTGGGGGGGGGGGTGGCTGGTTAGGGCTTAGCTTGCATAGGAGCTCAGATCCTCTACTTCTTTTTTCACAGTAGACTTTTATAGAGTATTAGGCAAAAACCCATAGCGGATCTCATGAATAGTGGGCTGCGGAGCACACCAGTACATTAACCCGCAGTGTTCCCGCTCTGGGAACACCCAACTCTGCCGTTTTCACGGTTGCCAGTCACGAAGAATAGATTGGATTTCTATCAAAAGAGTGGCGGGTGACCTAGCTCCACGAGAATCCTTTACTTTTTAGCACGTCCCATTTCCCGTCAAAAAAGGGTCACGATTGTTTTGAACAACACTGACACCTGCTGAAAAAGGGAAGAATGCGAGAACAGCCGGATAGAGGGCCCCATGCTGAAAAAAGGGCATCGAAACGTTCGTCGCGTGCCACAGATCTAGAGACCCCATTTTTGACGTAGCTGGCTGTGCCCGGCACAGTTTTTGTGCACAGCCAGCTGTCGTTAAAAAAGGGTCTCTCGATCTGTGGCACTCGATGAACGTTCCGATCGTCCGCCCTCTTGCGGGTCGTTAAGGCGAGCGATGGCAACGGCTGCCCTTTTTTCAGCATTGGGAAAGGGTTGCGCCTCAAAGGGTTAACTCGGAATGTCCCCTCCCTCGTTTCGCACACAAACCGATTTCAGCGGACAGACTAATACGGACTCGTTTCGACTGGAAACGATCCGAGAGTCTTGAGACCAACAGGTTTTGGATCTTGCACTATTGTTTAGACTTCCTCAGGCTCATTTCTGACTATTTCATTTAATTTCACTGGTCTGTGAAATAATGAAAATAGGTCCAAATTCATTCAAAAAGTGTCCATCTTACAGAGGTACATTTCTTTATAATAGGCACGTTCCATTCCCGCACAAAAATGTCCAACTTAGAGAGTTGTCAGCCTCATATGAATCAGCAATGACCCAAACGCTCACACTATTGTAAAATCCAACATCCAATAAAAGCTCTAGGAAACAGGATGGCACCTATTGTAAAAAAGTTAATTAATAATTATAAGTAAACATTTTCTGGTGCAAATTTTATGACCCTTGAAAACGAATCTGAAATTAAATTTTCACTATTCCTTTTTCTTAAAAAGTGAATGGATGGATTCTGATTTATGTTTTTCAGCGTGCAACTGGCTTGGCAGAGTATGTGCAACCCTGATTTAAATCAATGATTTTTTTAATATCAATCGATTTAAAGCTTGATTTAAATCATTGACACCCTGATATAAAATATTATATCTTATTTTTTTTAAATTCCTATTGAATCAACTATCACGTTGCGGAGGGGACATTTTGAAATAGACAGAGAAACTTCTAGGAGCGATACCACCTCTATTAAGAGACCCCCTCCTCCAACGACCCACTTTTTAAGGCACCGAATTTTTACCCTATCAGGATGTTTACTCAATTTCTGTAACTCTATTTCCTCACTTTTCCCACACTTTCGGAAGCTTTCTGGAAAAATTTCTTTAGCATAGATGCATTTTTAGTTCAAAAATCCCTCAACACTATAACCCCCTTTTTATATTTAAATATTTTGCTACAACTTACTTTGAATAAATTTTCAACTTAAATATAATTATTGATGCACTCAAGTTAGATAAGAAAAAAATAAAAATGAGTTTCAAGTAAGATACTATATCTAGTTCAGATTTATCCAGTAGTGGCTAATAGGACTTGACTTGTGTTACGGGGGGTACTTAAGTGATGTATTTAAATGACAATATTAAATGCAGACACCGAATTTCAAACATAAATTTTTATCTTTTGGTTCCAACTACCCTTCCAATCTGGAAGAATGCAGAGCAATACTAGTGAAATTTTCTATATTTTATCATGGATCGTAGAGACAGTATACCTTTTTGGCCATTCCATAACAATAAAAATATCTCACCACAAAATGTAAAACATGAGTGAGCATCGCATACACCACAAATATTCTGAACTATTCATTCTATTTTAGCACAAATCATTTTTATTTTCACTCTCTGGAGTCCGGAGAGAGAGAGAGGGAAAAAAAAAAACTGCCAAGAAATTTTTATAAGAAGGTAAATGTATTCTTTCGGAGAATTTTCCTGATCCATTTTGCATTTTCCAGGCTTTTTCTAGACTTTCCTGCCATTTTCCAGACTTTCCTGACCGGTAGACACCCTGCCTATCTACTTAATGTTAAAAGATCCCCCAGAAAGGGACCACGCAACCCTCTATAAGCGACCGGGAACGGTTCCTTGTCCGAAAAATTTCCGGCATTTTTCCAGAAGTAAAGTAAACAAATTCCAACCAGACGCTCGACTGCCAATCGACAGTAGGTGCCAGTATACACAAGCACATCACGTACAAATCTTGTTATTTAAAGAAGAAAAATTTCTAAAAATGATTTGACCGTTGGAGCAGTGAATCAATGGGATCGAGTCACAGGAAATCGGAAATTCAGAGAGGAAGTGGGCGGTTACTTTTGGCTGTGGGAAAACCCAAAAAAGATATATAGTTTTTGTTAAAAGAAATTTAGAATATCAATATAAATGCTCTTTTGTCAGATGCAAAAGTGATAAAATAGGGGGAAGCATTCTCGGATAGAGAAAAAAGGAATGAAACAATCATAATTTCTAAATATTTTATTAAAATTAAATTTTAAAAATATGTTTGTATATAATTACATATGTACTAGTATGCTAATGCATAAATAACAAAAAAAAACTATAGTTTTTAGCATTTTTTTCTTGGCTATCCAATGTTTATACTTCTTTAAGCGGCCACCCTTCTTAACGATCCATTTTTCGCGGTATGGAGGGTTGTCGCATAGGACAGGTTTCGTTGAACTTCTTAAAATTAGATATTTATTCACGATTAAACTTTTTTTAAATTGGATAAACTTATAATTAAATACGAATAAGTAAATTTAATTAACATTTTCTAAAAACTACCGGCTCTGTAGATTAAAATAATTATATAAAGTTTCATCTGCTTCCAATATTTTATTTCTGGCTACCTTGGAACCAGCTGTCATGGTTTGGCCCTTGGAAAAATCTTATATTTAGACCTCAAATTGAGCGCGAGTCAAGTTTTTAACGGGCAATGATCCGTGAAAAAAAAAAAAAAAATCGCCCTATATTCGGGATGATACGGTCCAACCTCTTTCATTTTTTCCAAGAGTGTTCTTCAAAAATCATTTTGCTCAGGTTCAGGCAAGACCTGTATTGGGACAGGACATCCTCCAGGATGGACGACCAGGGTGGATTTTTGTCAAACATTTCCACGGCCTTGTAAAGTCCTTTTAATAGACTGACTCACAACAGTATATTTTCCGTAAAAATTTTAAAAGGCTTAATTTTATAAAAGAGGCCATTTCATGACTAAGTATCTAGTAATAGCAAATAGCAGCATAACTACATTTAGAGATATTATTGATTAACTAAATATGCAATGGCAAATGCGATTCATCTGGTAAATATGCACAATCCCATCATGCGTTGGGAAAAGACAAAATATCGGCTTACCCATTTCCATCGGTCCTTCTCCAAGGGAATTTGGTTCCCAAACAAGCCGACCTAAGATCGATCCAGAATCGAAGGAGGCAACGCGATCCGGTGCGGGTATACACGCACATGGCCTCTCTGTGATTGAAAACATCAGAGTCCTGTTAAAATAAATAAATAAATAAGTTCAAAGTTCCAATTTATTTACCTAATTTACAGAGAGAGAGAGAGAAATACGTTGCTTACGTTCCCAGACTTGGAACACTGTTTGTTCCATTGTTTGTTCTGAGTTCTATTCTTATGTTGCCACTGCGGCAAACAGAAAAGTAATATTCGTGGGTTATTAACCAGTCATATTACAGATAGGGAGTCGAAGTTATGTGGCACTTATTTTAGCCCCTTTTCTTTCATAAATGGATAAGCTTTTAGCAAAAACTGTGACTACAAACTAGCAAAAAACGGAGCTCATCGCCCCCCTCCCCCCTCCCTTCGTTTAATGCCAGCTACCGAAGTGCTTCTCTTCCATACTGCTTGAAACTATGGTATATTCGACAGAGGCGCAAAATTGTTTATGACAAAACGGAAACCGCTGGAACAAGGAAATTTATTTCCATCTGCTCACATACAACGTCCACGTGACCTTCGACGGCGCGTGTTGCGGAGTTATTGACTAGGACAGTGACGGGACAAAACAGGAACGGATTTAAGAAGGAGAGAAAAAAGAAAAATTTTATGTAAAAGATCTTATTTTAGTTTCAATTAACCGCCTCGACCCATGCAGTGTCTTACCACAGTGGTGTTTAGGGGTCACCCCCTCCTCTCTCCGAAAAGACAGTGACAGACAGGGGAAAATAGTATCTTATCCCAGTTTCTACCTTGGTGTATTGAACTCTGATTTCTGGTTTCAAAGGGAAGCATTTCAACGATGTTTTCAAGGAGAAAATTGCCTTGTTTATTCTACAAATAGTTGCTTGCCCGTTCTTCGCACGGTAGGAAACGAAAATTTTTCCTTACATGTGTAATTCGTATTTATTCGTGATGTGGAATCTTTAAAAAAAAAAAAAAGCAAAATTATTTGACTCTTGACGTAAAGTTCGCGTCATGAGTACTAACTTGACATTATTGCAGTATAATGACTCAAAAAACTACGTCAGTGTCATTCACTATCAAAAAAGTTAAAAGCTTATCGGTTTGCAGAGAATTCCTGGCTTTCAAAATGTCTTATTTCTACATCATACTGTTTTTTAGGTTCAAGTTGTAGCATTAAATACCTAAGACACTACATGAAATAGGCAACCGTTTATTTCTTTCCGAACATGTACCATGTGTGGAAAGTATTGTAATCATGAAAAAATTCGACTTCGAGATTTTGGTGTATTTCCACGTTTTGAGGTCGTCTGAATTCATTTATGCTATTTTCAAGAGATGTTTTTAAAATAGCTGCGCACCCGCATACTCGAAGAAGCGAATATTTTACTGAAATCATATCTGCATGTGACAAAATAGAATTTCATTTTTTAAAAAGCTCAAGTAATCTCCTCTGTTGAAATGACTGCGGGATATATTAACGCAAATTAGAATTACCAGTTGTCTGCCAGTGGTCGAAATTCGACCATAAAACATTATTTTTTTTTTTAATTTGAGTGTGAATAAAGTTCTTCTGTCGAAGAATATGTCCAGTGTATATATTTCATATACACTGGAACCTACTGAAGTGACCACGTTGGCTAAGAGACTATTAATCTTTAGTGACCACTTTTGTACGAGTTCACTTTACAACCACCACACTTTTCTGTGAAGACGGTGTTTTTGTAAAAACTTGATGATATTTTGCTAAATGCAAAGGCAGCTCAAGCGAGTGGGTCATAGGGTCATCTCCCTCTACCGACCTTGGATTTCCCACATTCAGTTTGCATTTTGAACAATTTAAGCTAACCTAAAACGTCTAGCGGCCCCCTCCGAAAATTGAGCCGGGACCTGTCCTCGGCTAAAGGCCCATTATGTTTGGAGTTATAAAATCTAAAGTGGAATGATTCAATTCTACTTGCTCAGGCTTACCACAGATGCAGGTATACTTGGAAATTGAGTTTTTTGAAAAGATATGGTAAAACAGTACCAGAATATTTCATAAGTGGAATTAAAATTTTTTCATTGCTTGAGGTTCCAGTTTAAACTTCGCAATCAATAGCATTTGAATGTATAAACTTGATGCGCATTCCTGTTCCACTGACGAATGCTTCCTTTGTGGTTAAGTTTCTTATTAGTATAACGAAGCAATTTACTAACTTATGTAATGGCAAACTATGTTATTTTTGTGTCTGCCAGGTGCAAATCCCGCCAACTGTTTTTTTTTGGGGGGGGGGGGGATGTTTAAAGACTACTTCTGATACACTGTCTTTTCCCCCAAAAAAGGCAGAAATTTTAATCCGTTTACAAAATAGCATTTAGATACAGAATTCAATATATACAAAAATATCGATATACTAAAAAGAAATTTGTATGCTTATTGGTTATATAATGGAGAATTTCTGAAAACGTGTGGAATTCCGAGATCACACGTATTAATAATAATAAAAAATAATAATTTCATATTAATAAAAATACGAAATTAAATTAAACTTTCAAAATATGGAAAGGGATAAACAACTATGTAGTGGAAACCGCTTTAGGTTTGTAAGCATTTGCCTCAGATCACAATTATTTGGCAATTTTTCACTTGCTCCCGGCTAACCGTAAAAAAAAGGAAGAAAATCTGAAACACTTTCAGATTTTAAATGCGCACTATAGTGCTATATATTAAAAGCGTATCATAATTTATGCTTCGTCCCTATTTTTTCTTCCTTATTCCATTCAGTTGGAAAGTGTATCATTAATCATGAAAGTGCCGTATTTTGCTTCCTTGTTTCATAAAACCCATCTTTGGAATCGAAATCTATCTTAAAATCGCCTACTTAAACTATTTTACCATCTTCGCCAAGTATATTACAACTATACTTCACCGTTTTAAATATTGGTTCGAATGTGCATCCTAATCCATGAGTGTGCCATGTTTGTCTTTCTTGGGTTGATTCCTACTTCAATGCCCAGACTCTCGCCAAGGTGGCGATCATTAAGCATATGCAGTAACCACGACGATTTTGTGCATTTATGTGGCAATCGTCATCCGCTCTTATATTAAACGAGGAATGTTTGTGTGTGTGTGTGTATGTCCGAGCGATCTCGAAAACTGCTCTAAGGATTCTTTTTTAATTTCGTACCTGGGGTTGTTTTGGGCCCCTGAAACGATTGAGCTAGGTCACGTCATTGAAAAAACTTTAAAACGCTCAAAATTTAAAATTTTTGGATGGTAGCGCCATCTATTGAGCGTTTGAAAAACACACTTGATGCAATCTTCCTAAAAGGGACGCTCAAATAAGTTTGGGGCGGATTAAAAAATACACGTCATCGATATATAATAGTAAAAATTAATTTCGCAAAGAAACAAAATAAATGGAACTTGATATCCAGTACACAGACAAATAAATATTTTAGTAACTAGATATATTACACCTTTCAGCTACATAAATTTGTTTAGAATTAAAAAGTTATTTTTATTTCAAAATATCGTCCTGGCAACCAGCGAAAGAAAAAGAGAAAAGAATCTTCGTTGCCATCCCCGCAAGTACCTTGATGGAATGTACGTAAATAATTTAATTATTTTTAATTCATAGTTATTAATACAAAACTATTCGTAAATCTTATGTGAAAAATTGCCTGAATTTATTGCAATTATCCTTTTGTAACTAACGTAAAGCTAAATGTATTTTTGCGTATATACTAAAACAATAAAAATTTTTCAAGAATTTTATTGATCCACATGATGCGAATTTCAAAAGTGCATAAAAGTTTCAGCTTAGCCAAATAATTTAAATGAAAATGACGCCCTTTTCAGTCATTCACAGTAAGAAAAAAGATCCTATGACGTAACATGAAATTCCATTTCATTTCTTTTCTTTTCTTTTTATAAAATCTTACAGATCTCACGGAAATTTGAAACACACCAAGATCCGACACATGATTGGAATAATGGATACTTGAAAAATTTCAAAGTAACGTCAGATGAAACAAAAGGGGAAACTGTAAGATTTTGTCAGAGCGTCTGCGACTGGCTGTCAAGTTCCCGAGGTTCCGATTTCATTTTTCAGAACTTGGATTTGTTTCCAGAGTCGCGTTCAAACTTTTGTCCCTCCTCGGAGCAAGTGGTGGTGTTCTGTCGTGGCATTTCTAAAATTTTCATTTTTGCGGGATCAGTGTGAAATAGCTCGTAGGCTTGGTATTTCACGCTCTACTGTTCAGTATTACATTGTTAAATATCAGAAGAATATAGCCGGGACTGTTGTTCAAGGCCGCGCTGGCCGTCCTCGCCAGTTGTCTAATCCGGAAGAAAGTCATCGTGAAACTAACCGTCTATTTATGCAAAGAAAAAGGGAAGATCCAGATTTTCGTGCTCAAGAAGCGGAATCCAAATCCAGAAGACAAGACAGAAAACGTTTACGACTCTGTCTAGATATACCATCGAAAAGACCAAGAACAGATACTGATCTAAATGTAAGGTGTGAAGAACTAGAATTTCGTAAATTAGCTGAGAAATTTTTCGAAGCTGTTGCTGATGGTCCAATCCACCAATGCTATTGTTGTGATCGACTGTGGTTCAAAAAGTCAATAAGAACCCATTCCAAAACAACTTTACTGTCCAAAGGAGCGACAACGGACTTTATAAAACTAGTCTTTTACAAAGATATCGATGATATTGGCAAATTTTGCAAAACATGTTACGATTGTTTGATTAAATTGACAATACCAGAATTAGCTATAAGCAATGGCTTCGAATTCCCCGAAATACCGGATTGTTTAAAATACTTGACACCACTGGAAGAACGGTTGGTTTCTCCCCGTTTGATTTACATGCAAATACATCCTGTACATGGCTGCCAATACAAATTAAAAGGTTCTGTCAAAAAACCTCTTTAGCGGAGGGGAAACTAATTTCAGCTGAAGGCTGAATATTTTCCTTGAATATGAGGTTTCTATTGGTTCATTTTTTCTCTCTCTTTTTTTTTTTTTTTAAATAACGGCACTAGGCTGAATTCTACTTTAACTGCCTTATTCCGCCAAATTGACGATAAATATTTAAACGTAGTTACCCTGACGATTTTTTTTTTTTTTTTTTTTTTTTTTTTTTTTTAAGGGACAGCCGTTTATAATGAAACGATCTTTGAAACTCCGATGAAAAAATTTGTAATGATACAATCGATTCCTAAATTGGGCTCGCAGCCGATATTCAAATTAATTTTGCAGTTGATCAGCCATCAGTTTAGTTTTCATTCACTGCAGTTGATGATTTCAACTCATTTATTTTATCATCGTATGGACAACCTTTGAAAAGTTGCGGGCAGAACTTTACGATATTAGCGAACTACTGGGCCTGACTTCAGGATGTTAGCGAAATCGCTGGCCGTATAATTCGGATTTATATGGAAGTTTGAATGTTTTATATAGGTTTTATACAGGGTTTTGACTTGTTCTGCGGCTGGTCCAAAAGCCATGGCGGGCCCCATCCGGCCGCAGGCTGGAAGTTGCCCATATGTGGAAGCAGTAAATTGGGAGGCTAAAATTTGGTTACTAAGATTTTTTCTAATAAATTTTCACTTCTTATTTAGACGTGGATTAGACTGTGTTGTTTTGTATTGTGTACTATCATTAAACTAAAGGATAAAGGCCTTTGTGGAGACAATTACAGCGGGTGATAGAATGTCTACACTCAGAATATTTAATATTTACCCACTTAAAATCAAATAACTTCATATTCAATTTTTATTATATAACGAAATTCGAATTGTATAATCTGCAGAAACATTTCGTATTCAAAACATTTCGTTTGGTATCAACATCCTCCTATATCCATGCTTAATGCATAGAAAACCATTTTATTTTTGAAAAAAAAAATGTTAAACTGAGTAGTAATTTAGAAAAGCTATCTTAAGCGAATTGGAATCGTAATTTTTCCTGCTAAGCCTGATAACCGTGACTTCAATGTAACGTCAATGTCACTTGCTAGATAATTCTGACACTCAAATGATTAGCTTTTTTTATTCTCTTAAATGAAAATACCAAGGAAAAAAACCGCTTAAAAATCAGGGAACGGGTGGATTATCAGATTTTTCCTTTTTCTTTCTTTTTCTCCTTTTTTCTTAGATAATTATGATAATTTTCAGGCTGATCACACCAACGAACCGTGTAAATTTTAAGTTATTAGACAATATATTTTTAATCTGTTTGGATTAATGATGCAAAAGTTTTATTTTGAGTAGTTGAACTGGAATTGTGACAGAGTCAGGGATCAGCGTAACTATATGGAAACGATGTATTTTTGAT
This sequence comes from Cheiracanthium punctorium, assembly GCA_038373885.1. Classification (NCBI taxonomy): domain Eukaryota; kingdom Metazoa; phylum Arthropoda; class Arachnida; order Araneae; family Cheiracanthiidae; genus Cheiracanthium; species Cheiracanthium punctorium. The sequence continues at coordinate 21,194 of JAWZYV010003137.1, forward strand.
TTATTCGAGGTTAGAAGTCCATTTTCTTCAGTCCATCCGTTTGTTCTATTATTGTCACCGTTTAAGTAGTTGTTAGGGTTATTATAAAAGAATATTTTTGATCTATTCTGTTTTTGATTTCATGATTTCGAAGTGTCAATTTGTACTAATAATTTAAATTGCGTTACACCTTTTCTTTTCTTAAGCGTGAGTTTATAAAATAAAATTATGTTTAAAGCATATTTATGTAAGATTATACTTTTATGGCATCTATATTTATGTATCTATAAGATTGAATTTACGTTTGTAGGATTTGTTTATGCAAGATGTATTTTCTTTGAATTAGAAAAAAATAAGTATTTTATGTTTCAATTGAAGCACTATAGAGAAATTTGCAATTTCAATCGTAAAGAATTATCATCATAGATGTATTATATAGACGTAAATGCATGAAAGTGTAGCTCAAAAACGAGCTGTGGAAACATTTGTTCACCGGCAGCAGCACTTGGCCCAAATGTGTGAACGTGCAGTTCAAACACAAGCAGATGAAACAGATGATTAGTATTTGGAAGGAGAACAACATAGAACAGCTAGACGTCAACAAATACTTCGGGTAAACAGTCTAAGTATCTACAAAGCTGCCACAAATGTGGATACTTACTATCATAGTTGAAAACTTTTTAACATGGATTGCATTCACCGTGGAGCTTTGCATTTTTCTGAAGAGTAAAAACAAAAATTAACCGAAACCATTTTGGGGACTGTAAGATTGATGTAGGACATTCCGAATTTCCTAATGAATTGGTGTGGTTGTTTCTTCGATGTCACGCACATTTCAAAGAATTTCATAAAAGAATTCGAAATTTGAAAGCATACTTTACAATGGCTTTGTTCACAGTATATGACGAGTGAAACTATTAACGATTTTGGTGTGTACTGCTACGTTGCGAACAGTGTATAACAGACTTGATGAATTTTTTTTTTTTATAAACTCATTCATCTGACAGTTCAACCAACTCTAATTCTTGATGCTGAATTTGAACGTCCTCAATATGCACAGATATATTTCTGAAGTAATGAAGACGCTGTTAGTGAATGCATCGCCCAAGATCTTCGCTGATACCCTCGCTGATCTGCTACAGAAGGAAAGGAGGCACCTTACGTTAAACTACTTTTTGCTCAACTCTGATGGCACCGACCATCGAATATTTAGCATCCCTCTTCAAAACAAAGTTTTGATAGTCTCTTCAAGTCAATTCCCTCTGAAAAACCTCTTCAAACAAAAATAAACAGGGAAATGTTAAAAACAGCATTGCCGCTTTTTAAATGTGGCTTTGCCAAGTTATACCCCATTTCTCCTATCGTTCACATTTTTCGTGACTCGAAAATTAATGCATAATGACGTATTTGTACACGCTAGCAGCTGGTGTAATAGAGCAAAATAAGCAATGATTATATAGAGCAGAGGTTCCCAAACTAGGTGCCGCGGCACCCTAGGGTGCGTATGTCAGGGGTGCCGTGTAGATAATCAAGAAAAGTGTTTTGGTGGAGTATAATCCAATAATTTCCTATGAACCGGTATCCCCAAGAAAGTGAGCCAAGCCGATCATTAAATGGGCTCAAACAAAAATATTTTTGTCAAGTTCAAGACAGTCATGAATACTATCGTTTTCAAGACTGTCTTGTAGCCTCTCTTTTATAGGAACTCCCTGAAATGGGGGTACTGTCAAAATTCTATATCCCTTTCCCAAGAGAGTACTTTCTTGATAGTTAGCCCTATAAACAAAGAAACAAAAAATAACATAAAATGCATCCAAACTGCTAACCAAAAATGCATTCTAGTCTTCATCTTCATATTCATATTGCTTTAAAGGAAATCTGCCGCGAAATGTTTTTAGCCTGAAACGGGTGCCGCAAAATGCTTTTAGCCTGACAAGGGTGCCGCGGGGAAAAAAAGTTTGGGAACCCCTGATATAGAGGTTAATATATTACGGTCGAATTTCGACCATTGGGCGACCACTAGTTCTATGTAAAATAATATTATTAATAGTCATTGGCGGATCCAGAAAGTCTGTTTTGGGAGGGGCTACATTTTGAAAAAAGCTTATTTCACCCAAACAAAATGTACAATAAAGCAAAATTTTAGTCGTCAACACCGGTTATAGTGAACCTCTGGGGACCATCGAATTCGAATTTCGTCCATTATATTCGAAGTTCACTAAAACCGAACTGTCCTCATGATGAACAGATACTGTACGTGAATCGACACTAATGGTTTGAGTTCACTATAGCCGAAGGTTCACTCTATCCGGAGTTGACTGTATAAACATTTAGAATACGTACGTGTGTGTCGCAGTGATCCCGATATTGGGCCACAGTGTCATGTTTCTCAAAACTCCTTCCTTTTGAACAACACTAACACCTCATTATAGTTCGTTAACGTATTTATGACGTGCATGAGGAAATGTGCTACAAAATAATCCCTGCTCATTTACAGTACTTACAAGTCAAAGGCCGTTGTGCAGGCAATGAAAACGGAAGCTAGAAAAAGCTTAAGACGAAAATGCGTCTACACTCAATATATTGAATCTTCGTCCACCTAAAAATAATAACTTGATATTCAATTTTTATTATATACCCAAAGCGAATTTCATGCTCTTCTGGAAACGTGCGGTCAGACGCGTAGCCAGGAAAATTTTTCGGGGGGGGGGGGATATGCGCCTGGAAAATTTTTTCGGAGGGGGCGATATGAATTTATATGTGTATAAATAGACGAAATTTCATCACTAATCCAAACATTTCGGGGGGGGGGATATATCCCGATATCCCCCCCCCTGGCTACGCCCCTGCGTACGGAAACGTTTCGCATTCGAACGATTGATTTCATTTTGCGTAAACAGATCCTCTTTTAGCAAAGCTTCATGCAGAGGAAATCATTAAAAAAAATAAAAAAAAATAAACTATGTTATCTGGAAAAAGTGTTTTAAACGAACTGGAATCGCAACTTTCATTTCAAAGCCTGATGACCGTGACTTCAATAGGTCATCAGGGATGCAGTCCTGAAATAAGAAGTGACGGGGCGCGATCAATAAAGACCGCCGCATGCGCATTTTTTAAGAAGGGGCGTGGCTTATGATTTTTTTCTAATAAAGTGATTATTAAATTGCAATTTATCTATTTACTACAAAATAGTAGCGAAAAACGCAACAACGACCCAAGTTTGTGGGGTTTTTTTTTTTTTTTTCAGTACTATGGCTTACCCGTATTGGACATGAACCTCTTCAGACTTCCCGAGTGAAAGCAGCCACGTTTTGACGTAAGGTATTGCATCCTATTGTTGAAGTGTGGGACCCTTCGGTTTAACCCTTTAACGCGCAGTGTTCCCGCTCTGGGAACACCCAACTCTGACATTTTGACTGTTGCCTGTCACTAAGAATAGTTTGGATTCCTATAAAAATAGTTGCGGGTGACAGAGCTCCACGAGAATCCTTTACTTTTTAGGACGTCACTTCCCGTAAAAAAAAATGTCACGATTCTTTTTAACAGCACTGACATCTGCCGAAAAATGGAAGAATGCGAGAACAGCAGGATAGATTGCCCAATGCTGAAAAAAGGGCAGCCGTTGCACAGCCAGCTGTCGTCAAAAAAAGGGTCTCTCGATCTGTGGCACGCGATGAACGTGTCGATCGTCCGCCCTCTTGCTGGTCGTTAAGTCGAGCGATGGCAACGACTGCCATTTTTTTCAGCATTGGGAAAGGGTTGAGCCTCAAAGAGTTAATAAACACTGAGGATGACACCCTGTTTGACAAAATACTTCTAAAGAGATTCTATTCCCGTTCTAAAAGAGATATAATCTTCCTTTGCGTGCTGTTGCTGTATAAGCATAGAAACGAGTGAGGGATAACTGAATAATGGAAAAATAAAATGATAAAAGCCATAGGTAGTAGAGATGAGACGGGCTCAGCCCGAGCCCGAAAGCCCGAGCCGGGCTCGGGCTCTAAAATTCACAATTGTGTTCGGGCTCGGGCTCATAAAAATTTTATCCTTTATTGAACATACTGCTTGAAACAGATTTTAAAAAGTGATTCATGAGGAAAATAAAAGTACTTATAAAAGATAAATAAATAAATAAACAAATAAAAATAGCGGCACGGGCGCCTAGAAGGTGCGTGAAGCTCTTTGGGTATTCTAGAACGACGGTTTATATTCATTAGTTAGTCATGAGATCCGACTTTTTTTGATAAAGGATAGATACAAAGAATTAGAAAGTGCATTGGGAGTTTGCAACTATATTTGTCTTTAATTTGCACAAATGGCAAAATTTATTGCATTCTATCAATGAAGTAATTGATTTTTTTTTTTTATCTTTAGCTGAAATTTCGGGCTCGGGCTCCGACTTAAATAATATGGCTCGGACTCGGGCGGGCTCATGAAAAATCCTCGGGCTCGGGCTTCAAAAAATGAGCCCGAACTCATCTCTAATAGGTAGTACAAGTGCCCCAATCGTCGGAAATGAAGTGCGGGCAATTTTTTGAAACTTCTTTTTCTGCAAGTTCTGGGATTCATTGCGTGCAAAATTTAATATTACATCTTACATTTGAAGTTTCGAACACCTGGTACTATTTTTATTAACCAGAGAGCCGCCTTGCTTTAAAAAAATGTACGCCCCGCTGCACCCCTGGACGTCATGTCAACTGCGAAGCGACAGCCAATTTTGTCACGCAAATAATGCACTTTTTTGACTATCGGAAATAAAACGGAACTGAAAATAGCAAAAAATCGCTTGAAAATGAGGGAACGGATGGACTTTCAGATTTGTTAAAGGTGCGCAGATTGATTTTATACATAATCATGAAAAATCTCAAGTGGATCGTACAAACGGTGTAAATGTTATCGCACATTTTGTGCTTCACTTTTTAATCATTTTGGAGTCATGGCGTTAAAAGTTTTATCTTGGCGTGGTTACCCGGAATTGTTAGAGAATCAGTGAGGCAGTGAATCAGCGAAACTGTATAGTGGGGAAAAAAATTGCTTAAGCTCGAGGTTCCCCTGATCTCCCCTTAACAGCTTTAATATAAATTCATTAGATAACTTAATCTAAACAACTGCTGAACTCGGGGTCAATGTGAGAAAAACACTTTCACGGAATGCCTATAAGGTTAAAAAAAAAAAAAAAATTCTTAACGGAAACGCTTGATTTATTGACATCCAATTAATAAAAATCCATAATTCCTGGCCCCGATGGTAGCCCAGCTATGTCTACGTCCCTGACAGAACTGCAAAAAAAGTTCGTATAAAAATTTAAATTTAGTATTTAATTTTAGTCATCTCGTCACAAATATCTAAACATGAAACTAAACAAGATAAGCTAGTGAATTCCTGCAATATAAAATAAAGTAATATAAATTCATTCATTTATTTACCTTCAAGCTTCGATTTCATCTCACGTATTCCCAGGAGCAAGATTATGCAATATCCAGTGTTGAGTGTTCTACAATACTTCAAAAAGTTCCAGGCAAAATGTCCAAATCCCGCAGATGACACTAAAATACACATGGGCATAATACTTTTGTGCCCAGGGCACTTTTCCAATTTTGTACTCCTATATATAGCTGGCTCAATTTTTCTGCCCCTATATATCTCTCTAAACACAACTTTTGGGTCAATTTCTGCGTATGTGCCCAGGGCACGAGCCCTAAATGCCCGTGTGATAATTAGGGCCTGAAAGTGCAAAACAGATATGAAAAGTGAAGAGAGAGATATAGTATGGGCACTTAGCTTTAATTGTTCTGCAGATCTTATCCAGGGGCGGCCCGACACCTTAAGCACTGCATCGGGGCGTCATCTTCGAAGAGCGCCATTTCGAATTCAACGAGTGAGGAAAACTTCGTCTGGAGCATCGGAGGGGGGGGGGTGCCTTTTAAGAAGAAATATTCTGCGAAGTCTGATTGTACTGTGACATGTCACCCTTTTAGGCATTTACTGCACCCAGGCGCGTAATCCATTAATGAAACACCAGCATATACAGTTGATCCTCTTCTCCATGGCGGAACAAAAATTTAGAAAGACTTCAGAAACCAAACATGATGCACATTTCTTCAACTGGTCGAAGCAGACGATCACACAAAGAAATAATTCTCCTCCAATGAAAGTGTACGGCACAAGTAACCAAACTGCAGAGCGATGTTTCCAGGAATCGGATTGGTTGTCCGTCTCTGAAGAATTTCACTTTTTTTGGACGTATCTCTCTCAGTATTGATATCGTCCTAATCACGTGACAGGAATGCAGCTGTCAGAGTCAACTTTCTGTTATAATCATGGGAATAATCCAGTTACGTCAGAGACACACAATTGCCATTATTTTCTCTCATGAACTGTTTTGATATATGGAATATTAAAGATAACTTATTTATAATCCGGGAGCCAGCTGCCAATTTGGGGTCATCATCGCAAAAAAACTGAGATTTTTTACTTTGGTTCATTTTATACTGTAAGAAAATGAACATCAGCTGACAGAGTAGCGGTGGGTGTAGCCGCCCCGGCCGCCCAAACACGTAAAATAATTAAAAAATAATAATTATAATAAAAAATTTGATACTTTGTAGATGTGTTTATCACGTTATATACAAAAGTATGGTTTCATCGCGTCTGTGGACATCACATTTGTGCACAAAATATGTCCACAGATGTGACACTGTCGAGGACTTCAAGTAACCAATGTGCCTTAAGTTTAATGTGTTTGGGTGATCAAGAACATTACTAAATAACGATATTTAATATGTGGAATAACCGTAATTTTACTAAAATTTAATGTTTTTTTAAAGATTTTAGCACATTGGTAAATTTATTTTCATGTATTATTTTTTAATATGTTTGATTTTTTTTTCCCTCTCAGGTTTAAAATGGAAAAACAAGAATTTAGAAAGAAATAGAAAGAAGAAGAGAAATGAAAAATTTAAGCATGAGACGTGCCAGAGAGAGATTAAAGAATGAAAATCCAGAAAAGTATGATGAAATAAAAAAGATGGGAACTATCAGAAAGCATCAGGGAAAAAAATTACTGAAATGAATGAACGAGAAAACAGACATATTAGAAAAAAATGGCGTGAACGAGCTAAGATTCGCAGGAAAAAGAAAAAAGACATAAATCAAAGTCTATCAGTTATTGGAACTTCACCTGAAAGCCCTGAACATGAAACCCTCAAAAGCAGATCATCTTGTTCCAGGGTTAAAAGTGACATTGAAAAAAGAAGGAAGAATAGAAAATTAATGAAGAAAGAATTGGATAAACTTAGAGGAGAGAATAAAATGTTGAAAAGAAATGTCAATGAGTACAAACAAAGATATTTCAGAATAAAATTAGCAAATGAAGATACACCAAATAAAGAAGTAAAGAAAATGTTTGTGGCCAACAGGCATGGGTGCCGGCAGCATAGGGCAAGGGGGGATTTTTGTATGCAGTGTTTTCCCTTGCTTTTTTGCTCTTTCCAACATAGTAACCATACGTTGAAGTAGTCTTTGCCCCCCTGGGAAATATTCTGCCGGCGCCCATGCCAACAGGTGCCTAATGTTATTCGTAAAAATCTTGAGTTTGGAGCTGTATTAAGTAAAGAGATTAAAATAAACTTCAAAAAATATGTTTTAAGTAAAAAGAGAAGTTTAATAGGTATGATAACTGGTAAAATCATTAAAAAATACAGGTATTACCGACGAATTTCGCTTTTAACGTCGAAGTCTGTTGAAACGAAAATTGGCCTTCAAAAATCAAGAAAATTTCAAAAAGAAAGAATGAAAACTGCTATTGTGATGTTTCTCGTACAAGATGATAATAGTAGGCTCTGTCCAAGGGCGGATTAAAAGGAGGGGGGCGACCGCCCCCCCCCGAGAATATAGGAATTAATGTAAAAGATCCTATTTTAATTCCATAAAATGGATGTATATCGGATCGTATGTATATGGATGTTTATCGGATCGGATGTAAATGGATCGTCAATCTTCTAATTAACCACCCCCACCGACAGACTAACCGCACCCCCCCCCCGACAAACTTGCATTAATCCGCCACTGGCTCTGCCGTGGAAAAAAAAGACATAGTTACAAAGAAAAAACAGAAATTGCAAAAAAGATTGCTATCTGATTCTATAAAAAACTTGCACCAAAAATTTATCATCAAATTCCCAGAGTTTAAACATATTAGCTACTTAAAGTTTTGTAGTGAAAGGCCATTTTGGATTGCCTCGCCTGATTGTGAAAAACGAAATACTTGCAACTGCAATGGTTTTTTTCCATTTATAGTTGATGATGTAGCAATAAATATCGCTTACAAATGTTTAAAAAAATTCTTTGGATAGTTATTAGAATGTAACAGTAAATTATTCATATATTAAAAATACAGTTTGTATTTTATACCCAAAAGGTAGTGTATGTGTTTTTCAATTATTTTTTGTTCAATGTTTTAAAATTTCAGTGATAACTTTCTGCAAATTCCAAAGAAAAATCATTAAAAGTACCAAAATCCCCAGATCTCAAAGTGTTAAAATAAAATTCCTTCTCATTAAAAGATTATTTTAAATTTCTAATCGGCACATGTGTGTCACGTGGAATAGAGATGAGACTGGCGATTGTGTTCGGGCTCGGGTTCGTGAGCCGGAATCTATTTGCAGAGATGGGGGGGGGGGGGGCAAAAGCTTCATTAGGGGCCGACCTCTTATGAAAACTTCCTTATACCCGACCAAGCCACTTTCATATCGCACCCTAGAAAAAAAGATGTTATAACAGCATAAAAAGGATGATTGTGAGTTAATATGCACATAATGTGAAATGCAATGATTCCATAATTATTATATTATGTAGGATAGTAATATTTCAACTGCATTATTTAAGAATTAATTTCTTTCGGTGTGTTTCGAGCAATATGTTCCACGCTATTTTCGTATTCATTTCCCTAATGTTTATATCAGAGCATTTATTTAGAGTGAGATAGAGCTTTGCTGCATTCAGGAAGCTCTTTCCTTTCATGTGTTCCGATTTATCATCAGCTCTGTGGCTCCCCGAGATCAGCAAGCATCATTGCATAGGCCATCCCTAAATAATAAGTTTGCGCTGAATAATAAGCATGAGATCACGAGACTATACACCGTTTAGCTAAAAACAAAATGTGGATAGAATGCAAGCCACTCTCACTATGAAATAGTAACAGAGTCGTTATTGTTACTATTATTTTTCATAAAATTAGTTTCTCTGTCTCTTATTATAAATTAAAATCAAAATTTGTAAATTTTTAAACTTAAAGGGTCATTTGGGGGGCCTCCTTTCTGTTGGGGACTGGGGCGCTTGCCCCGATTACCCGGCCGGAAATCAGTCCCCCTGCTCGTGAGAAATGCCTCCTTCATTGAACTTTACTCCTTGTTAAGAGATTTTAATAAGTGATTCATGGGAGAATTAAACTATAATTATTATTATTTTTGATAAACTTGGAAGGAATTGGAAATTACATTAAGAGGAATTATAAGGAATTGGAAATTACATTAAGAGGAATTATAAGGAATTGGAAATTGCATTAAGAGTTTGGTGCTACATTTGTCTTTAATTTGCACAAATTTAGGATATTCTATCAACGAAGTAATCGACTTTTATTGATCTCTTTGCCGAAATTTCGGATTCGGACTCCGACCTAAATAATACTGTTCGGACTCGAATTAAAAGTCATCGGGCTCGGGCCGTAAGAAGTGAGCCCGAACTCATCTCAAGCGTGCAGCATACATATAACCATAGCCAGATAAAAGAAAAAAACTATCTGCGAACATAATCCAAAACTATCTGCAAACTCATAATAGCTCGCGATAACTGAATTACGTAGGAACGCGTGTATATGCATAAGCGCACGCATCTGTGCAACGCGCTTGCGCTATAGTGACTTAAAAAATATTTCTTTTAGGTAACTTTCCATCTATAAAACAAACAAAAAAAACCCTTGGAATTAACGGAAAGCCATCTGGAAGAGCTTTGAATATATCCGGGCACGGCGTGCGTCTGCATAATCTGACTCTACGCATATACAGGGTTTCTACATGCAGATTTCACAGCTTTTGCTTCCCTGACATCTATCATGCTCTTCCCTGACTTTATCTAGCGTGCTTTCGCGAATTTTGTGTTTCTATTTTTAACATTGCATCCTTCAATTAATAATTTTTTATATATTTTGCCTCTTTTTTTACAAATAATAATAATAATAAATTAATATATACAAGAATCTTATTTGACATCACTGGATTCCAACAAAAACCATGTTTGATAATCATTTAGGATAAAATTAAGCCTATTTCAACTGCACAAGATAGGCTCATAAAGAACACATTTTAAAATTATTTATAAGGTTGAATGAGAAGATGAAAATAAAACAATTTCTATACTTAGATTCAAGCAGTCAATATTTTCTTCATTTTACTGCAAAATTAATTTTTTTCGCATTTCCCCGACTTTCCTTCAATTTCTGCTAATTTCCCAAATCCCTGACTTTCCCTGACCAAAACTCATTTCCCTGACTTTCCAGGTATGTAGAAACGTTGATATAACTAGATTTTCGATAGAATGAAATTTCAATGCCAATATTAATATACAGGCACGTGACAGCGAAACATCGCAACCGTGAAGTTTTCTGATAGATTATTGTACAGTAGAAGTAATTGGGAGTTTGTTCTGAGACCTCGTATCCTACTTATCGCACAGAAATACTGGACTCATTAGCAATAAATATTCTCAATGTTGTTAAAATTTGCTTATACTAAAACATATCAGAAAAAGAAAAAAAAAATCATCAGTCAGAATTTGAGGTCTTCAGAGTAGATTCAGTCATCGTATGAATGAAGCAAAATACAGATCAATTCCAAAGGATTTGGATTTTTACACAACAAAAATGAATGCGTCGTTACGAACCTAGTAATTCACATAACGAAAAATAAACAGCCCTCAAGTCATTTATATTTTGTTTAATCGTTTGATTTAATTAAATAGTTATCTAGAATGCTATTCAACACACGAACAGTAACTACCAACGAAATTGGATTCATCAGAACATTTATTGGTATTTTTAAATTAAACAAAATTTCCGAAACATCCATTTGATTACAGTCAGTAAGCAAACTTACCCTAGAAAAAACTCTGGAGGTCCCCACTATTCTTGAGTCTTGGCTGTCACCTGAAGAACACAGCAAGATAAGAAAGAACCTTGCTGTGAGTGTTAATTTACACATCAAACTCTAGAGGAGTTCCATTGACATAGTGCTGATTCGGTGCAATGTTTATTACTTCACCGTAACGACGTCTAGACAGTGGCGGCTCGTGGGTTATTTAAGATGAGGTTCACAAAACAATTTTCGAAAATTAAATAGGAAGATGCGACGCACCTTAGAAGTTAAAAAAGATTTGCGTTTCCAGCAGTTAATGGAAAACGCGAATGAAAGAAAACAAGTCATCTTTGCAGGGCTGTACCCAGAATAATTTTTCTTTTTTTTTTTTTCTGAGGGGGGGGGGGTCCAAGCGGTGAAAAAGGCTTCATTGTTATTGTTTTGTTAACAAAAATTTTAATTTCGGGGGGGGCAGACCCCCTGGTCCCCGCTTGGTACGGCCTTGCATCTTTGGTTTTACATTTCGTCACCAAGATAAGTTTTAGCAAAGGTACTGTCTTGATTCATTTTGTTTCCATTTTTTTCAAAGGATACTATTGAAAAATGCCATTGCTTTAGCTCCGAAACACGTCTTTCACTCGCATCTAATTTACTTTACACTTCGTAAAAAAATAATGTAGAGAAAAATGGTAGAAATAAAGAAAATATTAAGAAAATGAAAAAAAAAAATAATTAACTAACCGAAAATAACAAACCAATTGAAAACCGGAAGCTAAACCGCAAAAATTGGAGCTGTGTGCACGATGAAATTGTGCGAACGGAATGATTTCATCACTGCCGCATACTTTCCCAGCTGTCTCGGCTTCTCATACCAGAGAGCGGTTCAGGGGAAAAATTTTACGAGAGGCTGGGCATAGCGGATTAAATTGCTCTCTGGCGATTTGGCGTGCAGTCAGACTCCTTTGGCAAGAGTCGTTTCTCCCGCTGTTACACACTGCACGCTAGGGGTTGCCGCCCGCATGAAATTTTATCTCGCAGCTATTTACAGTTTTCTTGTTATCTTTTTATTTTTTCTTAATGTTTTACTTATGTCATTGACAATACAAGAAATTTCCAGATTTCACCGTTCAATTTTTTTTTTTTTTTTTTTTTTTTTTTTTTCCTGTCTTTATACATAGACAATGTTTTGACTGGTGTTGATAAGTGATTTTTAAGAGATATTAAACTTTAAAATTGGAACACATTTTAAGAAAGGCTGATCTATGCAAACGAAATAGTTTTTCTGCTCTTTTCGATTTATAAACAGAGCGCTCAACGTTGCCTTACGCTGAGGCCTGTAGGGTGATTATGGATTGATGCAATTTATGGGATCTGCATCAGTTATGTTTCATCAATTTTTCATTTCAAATAATTGCATTGCTTCCGCACTTTAGCATTGAAAGACTAAAGTTAGGAAGCAACGCTGGACGCATAAGGGGACTAGTCAATTTAAACATCCTAACTATCCTAATTTAAACATTGTAAAGTAGAGAGCCTGCAGGTTATGACTTGTAAAGTTCATTTGCATGTAAACTACATCTATTTTCATTTGTGTATTACATGAATTGTGCTTTTAAAAAAATTACAAGCAAAAAATATTCATTAGAAAAGTGTGTTTAAAATATCGGTTCTCCATCCTCTAAACCTAGCTGTGGGAATTTTCGATATTTTCGATTAGAATAGAACGACCTCAGAATTGCTAACATTAAGATACTGTATAGGATAATTTAGGATTTTGTTTGTTTAAAAAGAAACATACAAAATATAGCAATTTTAAAAGCCAAAGTAAGGGGGAAATAAGAACGAATGAATTTTAAAAGAACAGATAATTAAGACAAAAAAATTTAAAAAATTATAATGCAATATATGGGATCTGCATCAATTATATTTCATCAATTCATTTCAAATGATTGAGTTTCTCATTTTTCCGATTATTTAAAAACAGTCAAAAGCTCAGGTGATGCCCCCTCCATCACAGATCTACAGGGAGGGCACAAGGGTACGTGATGTGCTCCCACCCGCACCCTCAGACGAACTAAGTTTATACTATATAGAAGATTGACTTGTTTTGTAAATTGAAGTTATTTCATAAGAAATCTTTTGCGGTTTAAAACAAAATCAACAGTAAAAAAATTATCAAGAATTTGCTTTCTCATTTAATTTTAAGTTTTTAGCTATTTACCTTATTAATTTTTCACTGAAACAAAATGGTCCAAAGAAAGTCTTAAAAAATCATTCTTGAATACGAATTAGTTTTTTCTTTCATTGAATTAGTAGTTTGTGCTTGATTAAAAGAATTTAGCATTTTATAAATATAGATTAAATGTAAATGAACTTTACACAAAGTTTAACATTTACTTTCTTACCGTTACAAAGACGAGCGGTTATTATTCTTTGTTGTTACACACATTATTGCTAGCCCATATTAATCTTTCAGTATCCTACAAGAATCAGTAATGCAATTTTCGTCCTCGCTTCAATCTGCATCCATGGGAACATATAGGATTAAACCCGAAGAGTTTATCTGCATCTATAATCCATATCTATTAATTGCTAAAACCCCGGACTAAACATTTAAAGAAGGGTTTTCTCTAATCGTATGTAAATTTCATACAAAAGCCAAATGATGATTGCTTTTTAACTGTCCACTGTTTCTTTTTTATTTCCGTAACATATTACCTTCAAATCTAAAATTTTAAATGCATTAAAATATATATTTAGAACAATTAATCAACAGAAAAAAAAATATATTGCTGTTTTTCGCGGATCAACTTGCGGTGCGGGCGGCAACCCCTAGCGTGGAGTGTATAACAGCGGGAGAAACGACTCTTGCCAAAGGAGTCTGACTGCACGCCAAATCGCCAGAGAGCAATTTAATCCGCTATGCCCAGCCTCTCGTAAAAATTTTCCGTTCGCACGTGCGATGGATTTAAGACTGCTGTAGTCACCTACACTACAGTGCGTTAGCTATAATAAGCCTATTTAATAATAGTGAGGGGAGGGGGAGAGAGTAAAATTCATGTTTTAAATGGTTACGTGGCCAGAGCGGATGTGGTTATAGCGGACAGTGGTTACAGCGGACACGTGTGGGGAGCTGGGTGGTCATAGTGGACATTCTTGCACATATTGTGCCTTTGAATTAAGTTTAGAATAAGAATAAATGAATAAAAACGTATAAATATAACTTAATGCCCTGAAGGGTTCACATAATCTTCAATTAAGGGGCAATCATTATGGCTAAGTGATTTATCGGAGATTTAATATATGAATTTTCATTTTTAACCTAGAAATCAGGTTTAACTTGTTCCGCCCCGTCTCATATTGAAATAACGCGCACTTCCACTTTTGTGACAAGTGTTGCTTCCAAGATGGATTTCCGAATACCTCGCTAGTGTCCGGAGTAGTGCTTAGGCAATCCCTGGGTTCCAGTTGAGCACTGAAAGAGCTTTCAAATTTCCCGTATTTTCAATTTTTTTTTCTTCCTGAACACGCACTTTAAATTGAAATTAGCGAACTGTAAAATAGAGAAAAAATATTTTAAAAATCCAATATTAAAAAAAAAAAAAAAAAAAAAAAAAAAAAACTTTTACAGCATTCTAAACATGCGATAGTAAGATGATTCTAGCCTATTTAAATATTTCTTCTAAAGACAATTTTTAATTATTACTACTGATAAACGAACTCTTATTATAACAAAAGTTGGAGGATAAAATAACTCTATTATAGTTCTATTATTTTTGACGCAGCTGACTGTGCCGCACAGCCAGCTGTCGTCAAAAAAGGGGTCCCTAGATCTGTGGTACGCGATGGACGTTTCGATCGTCCGCCCTCTGGCTGGTAGTTAAGTCGAGCGATGGCAGCGGCTGCCCTTTTTTCAGCATTGGGAAAGGGTTACGCCTCAAAGGGTTAAATGGTGCATTCGACTGACATCCAATTAGGTACCAATATTATAGGTCACTGTCTTACATACTGCATAAATTTTAGCCATACAGTTTATTACAGGGCCACAAAAAAGTATATGTTGGAGACTCAAATCATTTGAAGTGCACTGAACACTAGATCCGATTGAGTTGAATGAAATTTATTGAAACGCTTGGTAAATATCACGTGTTCGGAAAGGGTTCTGGAGCGGAGTCACTCCAGATTTTTGTTTCATTATAATGGTAGTGTTGGTAGAAGTTAGTGAATGTGCGCTTTTCGAGAAAATTTAGTGTTTAGACTGCCTTAATTTTTGAGCTATCAGTCCTAGTATATTTAAACCAGAAGCAGAATGCTCTGGCTGAATAAATTTAAACATGGGGGTACTTTTTAATTATTAGTGTGACTTCCCCATTTGACATGTTTATGTTTAACTCTCTTAACCCTTTAACGCGCAGTGTTCCCGCTCTGGGAACACCCAACTTTGACGTTTTGACTGTTGCCAGTCACGAAGAATGGATTGGATTTCTATAAAAATCGTGGCGGGTGACATAGCTCCACGAGAATCCTTTACTTCTTATCACGTCATTTCCCGTCAAAAAAGGGTCACGATTCTTTTTGACAGCACTGACATCTGCTGAAAAATGGAAGAATGCGAGAACAGCTGGATAGATTGCCCAATACTGAAAAAAGGGCAGCCGTTGCCATCGCTCGACTTAACGACCAGCAAGAGGGCGGACGATCGAAACGTTCAGGCACAGCCAGCTGTCGTCAAAAAAGGGTCTCTAGATCTGTGGCACGCGATGAACGCTTCGATCGTCCGCCATCTTGCTGGCAGTTAAGTCGAGCGATGGCAATGGCTGCCCTTTTTTCAGCATTGGGAAAGGGTTGCGCCTCGAAGGGTTAAATCGAGAACTCTACTGCTAAGAAGTTAAACGTGATGATTTTAACGGATGAACACTCGAAAGTGCAGTGCGTTTTACATATTCGGGGGGGGGGAGGAGAAACAAATAAACTGCCCTTTTAGGTTCTTGAACATACACATTTTCTCTAAGGCTGTAGTTTGAAGAAACTAAAACTGCTTCATAGTTCAGCTTGTAAAGAAACGTTACGTAACTCGACATTATTTGTATTTATGTATCAAAATCGCTAGAATTTTTTCTCTCCCAAATATAGACTCGACTTATCAGCTGCCCGGCATTTTCAAACTCGTGAAGACGATTGAGATCCTAAATTTAAAACATCAATGATATGAAGAATCCCACGCCCGTAGAATATG
The DNA here is from genome assembly GCA_038373885.1 of Cheiracanthium punctorium. Lineage (NCBI taxonomy): Eukaryota > Metazoa > Arthropoda > Arachnida > Araneae > Cheiracanthiidae > Cheiracanthium > Cheiracanthium punctorium. The sequence goes on from JAWZYV010003137.1 coordinate 37,535, forward strand.
GATAAAAAGGGGAAGATTCACATTTTTAAAAAAGCTCAGGATGAAATTAAATTTATAGGTGACAGTACGTGTTAAAGACTGCACTGGATATTAGATGTCCATTAGTTCTGCCAATTCTTATAAGGCGGTTTTCAGTAGATGTTATGTAGAGAAATGAAACCTAGTATTCATAGCAAGACATCGGCTAAAATGTTGTTAGAATATCTTAAATTGACTAAGTTGTCGCTTAACATGTTAATACATTCTTCTCTTCATTTGTGTCACCGGCTAAAATCTCGCAAATATTTTAATGGAAATGAAAGTTTAAAAGTTAAAATGGGGCAAACCGCAAAGAATGCCTTACGCATTTTTTGTCGACAGACAGCGAAAGTGGTAAAATTCGAAAGGATGGGTTAACCAGTTGTCTTTTTTGGACTACTCCCCCTCGAATCGGTGGTGAAACTCAACAACCCACTAGTAAAAAGCCGATAACTGCTTTTGTCAGTGCGATTCTCCCTAGCACAGTGGTTAACTCCAGTTGTTCACGAAACACTGTGATTTTGAGGCTAGAGCTTTCGACCCATCAGCATGAAGTAATCTCAAAATTTCGCAAACAGAAGCTGTTGCCATAATGGATTACTGTCTGAACTGCTACGCCTGTTGTATTCCACTTTGTTTGCATCCTTCACAGCGGCGCAGCGTTCGCAATCCAAAAACCCAATGGACCTCGTCAGATTACACGTAGTTTATACGGATTACCAAGATCGCTAAATAATACATTTAGGTAAAGAAATAGCACGCGTAGAATGATACGCGAAGCTGCCCCTCGCGTGACGTCACAGAAGAATTCCATAATGGGCGGTCTTTCTAGTTTTAAGTCTAGAGGTCCGGATACAATATTTCTCTCCTCCCACGGTGAAAGGTGAGAGAGATGAATGATGAATGAGATGTGAATAGAAATGGGGTTTATTGCCAAAGAATACTGTACGTAGAATAAGGTGACCAAACGTCCCCCATTTTCAGGGCGTTTTTCAAATTGTCCCCAAAATGTAAAACAAGAACTGGGGACATTTTTTAATTATTGCATTGTTTTTTAATTAAATTACTGTTAATTACTGGATTAATTATAAATGTCCCCAGTTTTGTTGTCAGAATCGGGGACATGTCCCCGTTTCTGACAACAAAACTGTTCAAAAATCTGGTCACCTTAACGTAGAATGACTGATGGTTTAGTTCTCAGAGATGCAGAGTAGTAACAAAACTATCAGTCAACTTATATAATTTATAGAAATCGTTGAAAATTTCCACTCTGAGATAAAAGAAAAAAATATAATGGTACTTTGATTTGCGGGCCCCTCTGAAATCGGAGCCGGGGTGCTTTGCATTCTTAGCACCCCCAACCCCTCCTGTGGCCGGCCCTGGTTGAACCCTCCCCTCATGTGAAAGCTAGAGCTGCGTCAGGCCCGGACTGGCCATATCTACTGGCCGGTAATTGGCAAGGGCCGCGGCCGAAGGAGCCCCCCGCGAGTCCTTCCAAAAATGAATATATTAATTTATAATTAAAGTAATTTGATATATATATCAGAGTAATACCAAAGTTGTTTGATTATTTATTTCCTTGTAATCTTACGCCTTTATACTATGCGTAGCCTCGGACCCCACAGACTTGCGTGGCGAGGGGTCCCCAGAGGAATCAAGAGCCCCAACAGCTTTAAAATAGTTAAATATAGTTTTTAGACACGTAAGCCTAATTTTCAAGTATTTTAAATCCTTATACTCTATTCCCTCTAAATTCCCCAGTAAGGGGCCCCCTTTTTCAATCTTTAGCCGAGGTTCCCCAAATTCTGAAAAAAAAAAAAAATGTAAAAATTAAAATTTTCCTTAAGGCGTCTTCTCACTTTAGGCACCTCGAAAATAGGCTATTTTCGCGATTTTTTTTCGAGGATTTTTGCAAACAATTATGGGATAAAATGGATCCTATATAATAAACACATCTTTCAAGTACAAGAAAAATTTTTTATTTTTATTTTTTTTAACAATTATTATAATAAAACTGTAGCATCGAAAAACCCGTGTAGAAATGTAATGTTCGTGGCTTGTTGATGGTATCTCCAAGACAGGTCATCTGAAACAAAAAAATAAAACAGTTTTAGATTCAGTATGCCAGTGGCTATAGCGCATATCATCAGATTTTTGATATTCGCGAAAATAACAAAATGGCGCACGTTTTTCGAAAAAGTAAAAAAAAAAAAACGCGTTTTTTTGCAGTTTTTGTAAAAAAAAAAAAAATACTTCAAATCAAAATTTCAAAAATCTGATGATATGCGCTATAGCCATAACTATGAAGAATATGTCATTCAAATTTCATGACAATCGGCCGGATAGTTTCCGAAATTTTATCAACAAGGCACTGAAAAACCTTGTTTTGAGATAAACGCGTTTAAAGTTTTGGTTGCAGAAAAATCATGAAAAAACCTTACTTCGGGTTAATCAGCGATGCCTGCTTACAATGGACCTTCCGATTCTTCGTAGAAGTTGTGCTCGTCCAAAATAGCTTCCCTTCGTCTCGACCTAGTCTCTTTTGAAGCGTTAGAGCTGCGGCGGTTCCCTACGCGTACGCGATCACTGTCGCGTTTCTCGGCGTATTGAGCGGCGATAGGGCCAAGTTTGACACCCATCACCTCCAAAATTTTTAAAACAGGTTGTAGCCCTTCGTTATAAATGCATGCTGCTGTTTGACAAGCAATTTCCACGGTTTTTCTTCCCGTAAAAACGTGTTTCGGTGCCATTGCCCAGACACAGCTGTTGAAACACTCGTTGTTATTTTGGGTATTTCCTCCGATCTTTATGAAATTTTGATATAACATTTTTGATGATATGTACTTCCAAAATTAAAAAAAAAAATCGATTTTTTTTAATTTTCAAAGTGAGAAGACGCCTTAATTGCTTCTTTACCTTTTGAGGACAAATCGCAAAAAGACACGGAAATTATGGACTGTCCTTCAAAATTAGTGACCTTTGGAATTAAGGTGACCAAACGTCCGCATCTTCTGGAAACAGTCCCCAATTTCAGGACGTTTTTCAAATTGTCCCCAAATTGTAAAACAGGAATTGGGGAAAATTTTTAATTATTTGCATTGGTTTTTAATTAAATTACTGTTAATTATCCCATTGATTATAAATGCCCCCAGCTTTGCTTCAAAATCGAGGACATGTCCCCGATTCTATTTTTAAAAATCTGGTCACCTTAATGGAATGGATGGTCACATCACCTTACCTAAGGTGACCAGATTTTTGAACATTCATAGAATCTGGGAAATGTCCCCGATTTTGAAACAAAACTGGGGACACTTATAATTAATGAAATAATGAACAGTAATTTGATTAAAAACAATGCAATAATTAAAAATCTGGAGTGACTCCACTCGATTTTCCGAACACTTACGATTAAGATCATTACCAAGCACTTAAATAAATTTTAATCGATGAATAATTCAAACATATACCAAATTGAAACTCAATCGAATGCACCGTTTAAACGCTTGCGCACTTTCAAGAATTTCTCCCCATATGCCATAACATAAAAGAAAGTTTTGTCGTAGCCCTGTAGGAGAACTATAAGTCCTATACACACCAAAATCAATACCGGTCTTAGGATGGTGGTTTATAACATGTATAAAGAATTTGAGCTCAATCGAATGTATCGTTTAAACGCTAGCGCACTTTCAAGAAATTCCCCCCATAGGCCATAATGTAAAAGAAATCTTTGTCGTAGCCCTGTAGAAAAACTATAAGTCCTATACACACCAAAATCAATACCGGTCTTGCAACGGTGGTTTATACCATGTATACCCAATTTGAGCTCAATCGAATCTACCGTTTAAACGCTAGCGCACTTTCAAGAAATTCCCCCCATAGGCCATAATGTAAAAGAAATCTTTGTCGTAGCCCTGTAGAAAAACTATAAGTCTTATACACTCCAAAATCAATACCGGTCTTAAGATGGTGATTTATAACATATATACCCAATTTCAGCTCAATCGAAGGTACCGTTTAAACGCTAGCGCACTTTCAAGAATTTCCCCCCGTAGGCCAGAATGTAAAAGAAATCTTTGTAGTAGCCCTGTAGAAGAACTATAAGTCCTATATACACGAAAATCAATACCGGTCTTGCGACGGTGGTTTATAACATATATACCTTATTTGAGCTCAATCGAATGTATCGTTTAATCGCTAGCGTACTTTCAAGAAATTCCCCCCATAGGCCATAATGTAAAAGAAATCTTTGTCGTAGCCCTGTAGAAAAACTATAAGTCCTATACACACCAAAATCAATACCGGTCTTGCGACGGTGGTTTATGACATATATATCCAATTTGAGCTCAATCGAATGCTCCGTTCAGGAGCTATCGTGTTCACTCACATACACACAAACACACATACACACACACACACATACACACACACACACACACACACATACACACATACATACATACATCTCGTCAAAATAGCATAAATGGATTCAGAAGCCCTCAAAACGTGTAAAAACACCAAAATCTCGAAGTCGAATTTTTTCATGATTACAATACTTTCCTTACATGGTACATGTTCGGAAAGTAAAAATTGTCCCCAATTCCTGTTTTACATGTTTGGGGGCAATTTGAAAAACGTTCTGAAATTGGGGAATGTCCCCGGTAAATGGGGACATTTGGGGGCAGTCCCGTCCGGGCCTGAATTACGTCCGTGTCCTAACAACCTATGAAAAAAAAAAAAAAAATTTTACGTTCAGAAAATGTATTAAATTGAAGTTGTGTGCTGTAATGGATAGAATTGGTTGAAAACCTTCCACTTTTATTTCTTGGAGTTATTCTGCACGGTCAGAATTAAAATGTGGGCAATTTTAATTTTTTTGTCAATGGCAACATCAACATTGGAGTTTTGGTAAACAAATAACAAACTAGAAAAAATTCTTTCACCGATTTCGAAAAGAATTGAAAAAAAAAAAGAAGAATAGAAGTGTCAGAAGCAGTGGCGTAGCCAAGGGGGGGGTCCAGACCCCCCCCCCCCCCCCCCGAAATGAAAGAGACAGACAGAGGAAAAAGGAGCTTATCCCTATTTTCTTAAATGGTATATATACCGTGAAACTTCTCAGTGATAAGTTACTCTCTAGTCTCTAGTGGGAAAAACCAGTACACACCATATACAGGGCAATCAGTTACCTGCACTGTCATTTGTTGTATTATGATGTTTTGAGGAGCTGGGTGGGCACTAGTCATCATAGAAAGAAGCCCAAATAAATTTGACGACAACTTTTTCTTTCCGCTTTTAAGAATGAAATAATCTTTTCACCCCTCCCTCCCTGCGGAATACAGTTTTGAAACCAGAAGGTCAAAAGCCGCGGGAAAAAGAACCGCTTAGCTTATTGGAACAAAAATGATTCCGGTTTTCACCTAGACTAAACTAAAGCTCAAACTATAAACCAGACATCCAGGAGCCTTCGAATAGACTAGACATTGTCCACTCACAGATCATTTCCTGAACTTACAAAAGAGTTATAAGATTAATGGCATCTCCAGGGCATGCTGGGATGCAATCTCAGTTTTAAGCATCTGTATATTCTTTGATCTGTATGGGATAGGATCCACACAACAAAATCTGAATGCCTGTTAACAAATATGTTACAAGACCCACCGTACGCTGGTCGCTGGTGTCGTGTATGCTTGAGTATGTTGCTATCAGCGAAACTAATTATTTGAGAACAACTGCATGTGTTCTGCCGAGGAATGAAACTTTTGCTACGAGACAGTAGAATTC
>JAWZYV010003140.1:0-13530 GCA_038373885.1 Cheiracanthium punctorium
AGCAAAGAAGAATAATTTTCGAAACTCTTCATCGGTACACTCGGCCCTTTAGCAGCCAAGCCCTCTTCACAGAGAAAATCGCCCGCGATCGGACACGCGGGCACTCTTATCTCAGCAGAAAATAGTTATTCGTCAATTGTTATGTATCCGTTGGCTAAACCAGTTGTATCTATGACCACAAAAAAACCCGCCCGATTATGGAATAGCTTTATATTTGTTACATAAATAACTACAAAATTCTAAACAATGTGTCTCTAGATTACATAAATGTTCTTGGAGCATCTAGCTTTTATTCCTATTATCAAACGTAGGCTCCGTCGGACTAGACAAGTTAGCAATTAGCGAACATCTGACAATGTTACAGAAGTATTGCTGTAGCATTAAATGAAGCATTTTCCTCTGCACGGTTTTCATGAACCATTATCTTTTTCATTTAAGAAATTAAAAATGATATATAAAACAAAATTATGTCTTTTCTGGCAATTATAATGTTCTTTGCCTACGCTCTTCCCCTTCCAAATTATCTGCTCTTACGTTGATTCAAGTACTATATCAATGTCCTTTTCAAAGAGAGTTGAAACAGTCAAGTGCAATAACTGTGAGAAGAGATTGGTGTTGTTTGTTATATTTTTATCTACCGTCTAAAATCATTTCGCCTTAATCATGTTCGTTCATATAAGTTACAAAAATTAATTCCCCTTGCGATGCTTCACATTTATGGGGAAAAAATCAAGCTTCAGGTTTTTACCAGTTTCTTAATTTTCATTAGCCGTCCATTTTCAAGTCAGAATTTTTGTGATCTGCCGATTAATCTTGATTCTATGATGCAGATAAAAAAACACACATAAACTGGACAAATAAGTACTCGATTATCTCGAGATATATAATCTATAATGAAATCTGTATGCTATAAAAAACCCTCCGACTTACCGGAAAATGCAAAACTAATCGCTTTTAACTCTCACAATTACCCTTAACGTTCATGACACCTATAATCTGAAGCATCTCAAATTTCAGCCACTAAAAAGAATGTTCAAATCTGTATTCTTGTAGTGCGTTATAAGTTAGTTTATTTTAGAACGACGCAATAACTTAAACAACAAAATAAATAGTTATTTCGTTAATATTAAAAATTCCAGATGAAAGTTCTGCAACTGATGTGTATACTGCCTGATTAAAACTAAAGAAACAAATAATTTCAGTCGAGTATTTTTATTTTATACGAAAAAAAATAGATTTTCAGGCACAAAAACTCACAGAAAGCGACGCAAAGCAGGTCAAAACTATAAATTTTTACGTTAGTATGTTTAAGGGTAATTATTTTCAGAAATCTTTTAAAAAGTTTAGGCTAATTTCTTATTTAATAAATTAAACAATTCAGAGGACTTGTATTTATAACTAATATATCAAGCAAAACTTTATTTGAAGAAAATTTAATATTCTCGCGCGCGCTTTTGTATACTAGCTGTGTACTGTTCTCTAATGGAAGGAATATATTTTCTTACTCATCGAATTGAAATCAATTTCTGTCGTTGTAGGATCTCAAGAACTCCGAAATTTCTTTTACTCGTCTCCGAAAACTTTGCCTAACGGATACTAATTTGAGATTACATACTACGAAACTGCAAAGTAACAACACCAAAAACTGTGTCAGCGTTACTGCCCGATCTAAATAAAAGGAATTAAATAATGTGTTTTGCCAACATATCTATTCCACTTTTACAGCCACCTTATTCCTACAGAATAAAATTTTATCTTTTAGTTTTAATCCTCCACAATAAATCATATATTGTGTACAACTGTTTTATTTTGGCTTGTTATTCGCAAAGCGGGCAGAATTTTGGTAGATAAGAAAATCGCTTAAATTAGTGTGTTTAACCCATTTATGCCTAGTGTCCTTTTTTTGGGACGGCATTTTCGCTAGTAGGTCGAAAACGTTATTTATTTTTCCTAGCCTTTATTCATGAGTATTGAGCCTCAAGTCTACAAAATATTTTAACATGACCAAGTAGGATGTTGATATTTTGATTTTTATGCATAAAGATTTTAAAAGAAATTATCCCTTGTTCAAGAAGTTGACATCAGAAATTTATCTATTATTTCTGTTATCAGTAAAAATCGAAGAAAGTCGCAAAAATATCGAGGCACAAATAGGTTAAGTGTAATTATTTTTAGAAATCTTTTAAATATGTTTAGGATAATTTCTTATTCAATAAATTAAAAAAAAATTCGCAGGACTTTTATTTATAATATTAAAATGGCTTAAATTAGCAGTTTTTTAGTCTATGGCTGAAATACACATTATAACATTACTTTTTATATAAATAATTACTTAAAGAACCCGTTTTTCACGTGAGCATAAGGCTATTTCGACTTCCATGATATTAAAATTACAATTAACCCCCAGTTTGCTTTAATCTATAGAAAAAAAAGACATTTGAACACAAATATACCATTTATTTGATTGCAAACATTGGGAAAAAATTCGAAATTCATTCATTTCCTGCGGACATGTTTGCAAGGAAAACAGCATTATTATTCTTCGCGGTAAAAGAAAAATGAAGGCATTGTATGAAAAGACTTTTTTGGTCTCTAACTTTCTTTCTATTGGTCAAATTTAAGATTTCAACAGCTTTAAACCTTGCACGTCAAGAATCGATATATAAAGAAGGAAAGAAAACTACGCTTAAATTAGGTTAGCAGTTTTTTAGTCTATAGCTGAAACACACATTATAACATTACTTTTTTATATAAATAATTAGTTAAAGAACCCGTTTTTCACACGAGCATAAGGCTATTTCTACTCCCATGATATTAAAATTACAATTAATTATTTTGTTCGAACATATGAGAATATTCCATACTAATACTAACCATTTTTTCGAATTCTTTATTTTTCGATGAGAAAATTGCCTTTGGAAACTGCCGAAGAGATCAAATTCTGAGAATATCTCTCAGGACAACTACTCGAAGGATCGTGTTGATGAGAAAAAGATATATAGGGCAGTATAAACATTCAATGAGTGAAAACCTGCCGAAATCGCCATCGAAGTTCAGAACCTTCTCGGACATTCTAAAGCATCTTAGAACATTCTACAGTATTACCGAATACTCTTCAAAATATTTAAAATCGATTGAAAACTCATTTACCAGCTGCTTTGGCAGCTTTTCATTAGAGAAACAACCCTGCAACATTCTCGTATATTTTGGACATTCCGCCTGAAGCATTTTAACCTTACAGTGCACACTGCAGCCTATTGCACACTACAGTGCACACTGCAGCCTAGGAGTGTAGCCTGCAGTGCCACTGCAGGCTACACTCCCATTTTTCCGTAATTTAAGAAAAAATGTACTTTTCGTTTTAAATATGCATTTAAAATAAATATAAGACCGTTATGGAAATAGTTTTTAGGTTTAAAATGCATGGCAACATTTTCTTTTGGAGCAAAGAAACATGAATTTACAGCGTGTACATCCAGTTTGCTGAACACACTTTTGCTCCAATTTTTATTGCTGTTGTTGTTGTTACTAATGCACTCTAGGAGCGGTGCCGAATCCCCCATATAGGAAGGCGAAGGGTTGAAGCGGACGGCTTCCATTTCTAATGAGCCCCAGTGGGAGGGAGACCGGCCTAGCTCTTAGTCCCCTAATTCTGAGCTAATTCCAAGTGAGGGACCAACCATCTGAAATCGGCACACCCAGAGGTAGTGTTAAACATGGAGGACATTCGAGTAGCGACGAATTTTACGAGCACCAGCTCCCATTATCGTACACGGTTCCACAGCAGCCGAGACGCGAGAGGAGTTCATCCTCCTAAGCACAGGACAAGCCGGATGCTGCTTCACTTTCCGTAATTTTGGATTGCTGCTAATTTTTATTACTAAATGAAAATAAATACAAATATATTAAACAATAGCAGTTATTACTACTCAATAAACTAGAATCAGGTTACATTATATATATATATATATATATATACATATATATATATATATATATCAGGGGCGTAGCCAGACATTTTTCATGGGGGGGGGTTACGACTACTGCAACTCACATATATGCATACATGTGTGTGATGAGGGAGTGAAGAATATACATTTTATATGGCAAAAAAATCCTCATGGGGCAGGTTATGACCCCCCCCCCTTGGCTACGCCTCTGATATATATATATACTAGCCGCGTGCCCGTTCGTCGCACGGTAGGAAACGAAAAATTTCCTCACATGTGTAATTCGAATTAATTCCAGTGATGTGGAATCTAGAAAAAGCAAAATTATTTCACTCTTGACTTAAAATTTGCGTCATATATGTAATAACCTGAGATCATTGCAATATAATGACACACACACACAACACAAAAAAAAAACAAAAAAAAAAAACTATGTCAGCGTCATTCGGTATCAAAAAAGTGAAAATGGACCGTTTGCAGTGAACTTCTCACTTTCAAAATGTCTTATTTCCTCAGACATGCTGTCTTTTAGGTTCACGTTTTAGCGTTAAATACCTCAGACACTACATGAAATGGACATTTTTTTTATTTTAAAAATACGTCACTCTCTCTTGCAACCCTTTACAAAAAGAAAAGAGATAAGACTGCGCTATTTACAAAGGCTTTAAAATTGTTTTTCTAGAGTATGCAGCTTAACTTTTCTTCTCAAAAATAAATCCAGTATTTATAAAAGGAAATCGAGCCAAGCAAAGAAATCGTCTGCTTGGACATATCATTGTTACTGTATCCATGACAACCAAACCGCAAGATATGAAACCGAAATTTGTAGCAGCTGCTATAAAAATGAAAATCCTTCTTTACTTAAAAATTCGTAAAAATTCTCCTAATTTATATTTTTCCTCCGTTCTTCTTTTAAAAGTGGGCGAATTGTGTGCTCCGTCTTTTGCCCAAATATAAAAAAGTTATGACAGATAGAATTCAAGATGCTGCAGTTTTAAAAATATTTTACGAAAGTCAGCGTCAAATTTAATTTTATTTGAAAAATTCCCAAAAATCTGCAAATTATGTTACACAGTCCGAACAAACAGTGTTTAAAAGAAAATTTTCTACTCTCTACGATGATGTAACTATCGTTTTCTTGCGAGTGCAAGTACCGGCGTTATTATGTATTACGCAAGAAAAATCGCTAAAAATCGGACAAAACATAAAATAAAACATTTTCTAATTCGAATTCCGAAAAAATCGCTTCGAGGTGTGTCGAGACCCGTCTTGGAGAATTTCCGTACAAAATTTGGTAGGTCTACGATCACCCGTTTCGGAGCTACGCGAGACACAGACAGACAGACAGACAAACGGACAGTTTACACTCTGTTTTATTTATATAGATAGATAGATAATAAGGTAATATAGAAACCCTCCGTATTACCTTTTAACCTTTTAACAGGTTACATTATTTTCTTTTGTTTTGTGACAGCTTTAAATTGGGCATTCAATTTTTCGAATTAGAACTTTTATCATGATTTTTCTGGGAAACCCCATGCTGAATTAAAAAAAAAAATTCTCCTATCGTGAGTAAGCTTAAATGAAGTCATAGGATCTAGGAATAAGTTTTAAAGCGCGTGTCAAATAAATGAATATGCCATTTGGAAGTTATAATAATACCTTTATTCGTTCAAGTAATTTCCATTATTTTCCGACATCTTCAACCATCGGTCAGGTAGTACACGATTGCCAGCAGAGTAGAAATATTAATCTTTTGAAGCGATGAACTCATCAATAGATTTCGGTACTTCGTCCACTGTGGGGAAGTGTACAGAAGACAAGGCATTGTTCATCGACTGAAATAGATGATAGTCCGAAGGGCTTATGTCAGGGCTATACGCCGAGTGTTAAAAAACCTCCCAGCTAAACGCTGCTAACTTGCTCTTGACCTACTTTGCAACACGAGGCCTTGGATTGTGAAGAGTGCACTGTACAACGGACTACTGGAGACTGGGGAAAATTTAACTGTTGAGCGCTGAAACAACAATTCTTGCAAATGAAGCAGGAAATCGATCGTAAACTTCCATTTACTGGCAAAGGTTTGCGACCCGTCAAGTTTCTCCATGCATTTCAATGCAAGGCATCATATTACAAAACCGGTGAAGGAGCGTTAGTAAAGTTTGGATGGGAAGTTCTGTAAAATCCGGCGTATAGCCCTGACATAGCCCCCTTTGGACTATCCTCTATCTCGGTTGATGAATAATGCCTTGTCTTCTGTGCACTTCCCCACAGTGGACGAAGTACGAAAATCTATTGATGACTTCATTGCATCAAAATATGAATACTTCTACGAGGCTGGCATCCTTGCACTACCTAGCCGATGACTGAAGGCTGCTGGAAAATAATGGAGATTACTTTGACGAATAGGGTTATTATTAGTTATAAATTGCCCATTCATTTCTTTTACATGGCGCTTTAACACTTATTACTAGGCCCAACACAATTTTATTTTCAGCCCAATTTAAAAAGTCATTCATTTTAGGTTAAAAACATTCTCTGTGTGCTAAGTTGCTTCACTGACTTCTCTTAAGAAGTTGTGCCATATCTTTTCAACCGCCATATGTCGATACCCAATCCTGCAATACCAAGCCGAAACCAGTGTTATGCAATTCAATAATAAACTCCAGTTTTTTTATTAACACCTTCTACAGTAATTAGAATTTAGAAATTTAAGTTAGCAGAATGGTGACTCCGGAATTTCCAGAAACCGAGGACACTTTCGCTGAAATCCAACAGTCTGCCGTTCCGGAGATGATGTTACAAGCAAACAGAAGTGCATAGACTTCAATAGTATTGAAATATAGCTAGTTTTGTTTCGTAATCGTTTAATTCGTATCGTTTTAATTCGTAACTTAAAAAAATAATAAATGTCGTGTTCAAATATCGAAATCAATTATACCTATTTTAGAACTTGGAACTATGTGCCATAAGTATTTAAAGAAAAAATGACGTTTATATACCTGGTGTTTTAATTGAATTTTTCTTAATTAATATTTGATGATGTAATGTTATTATTTTTAACCTTTTTACCATGACGGTTTTTTTGTCTTGTTTGTCTTCATAATAAATTTCTCAGACAGAATTAGATTGATCTAATTGTATTCTCTTGAAAATCCTCTTAATCAAGTTGTGTACTGCAAAAGGAAAAACTAATTTTCCCTTGTGAAATTCAGCGAAAAAAAGAACTTATTTTCATTTACTTTGCTTGAAATATTAGATTATTTTGTTAATGTGATCTTTTGAAATAAACAAGTTATACTTGGGATATATATATATATATATATATACTAGCAGACCCGGCCACGCGTTGCTGTGGCTGAGTGATTTAAGCAGGATTTGAAAGACAAAATTTAACACAAATTAACATAACATTTAATAACATTTATTTAATAAATACTTTAAATATTTTAATTTGATATATATACTCTAAATATCTTTAATCGTAATAAATCACAGTTGATATTCAATGAAGCGCCAATCGATGTACAATATTTTTGGTCAATCGGTCCTTTGTTAATGCAAATAAACTTGATGGTCTTCCTACTCGTGAACACGCCACGTATAATTGCCCATGGTAGAAACATGGATTTTCAAAGTCTAAGCCGCAAATAGACATGTTTGGCCTGAGATTTATTTATAGTCATCGCGAAAGCTAAGCGAATGGGAAACTGTAGTCTTTTAAATAGTATGGGAGAATTGGATATCCTCGGAATACGTGGTAACAAAACAATTTCTCCTTTAAACTTTTCTGTCAAAATAGTTGCTTCAAGAACGTTTCCAGTGATTCTTTTGATCACCAAACGTGTACCGTTGCATAGTTTAGGAGGGTTTAAATTACGCAGTAGAATAATCGGTGATCCAATTTTCAATCGAAGATTGTGTGGTGGCATTCCTGATATGTCTAAAGAATTTAAAAATTCAATTGGGAAATTCACTGCCTCACGATTACTAAGCCAGTCATGATTTAAATAGTTATTTAGTATGTCTGGGAAGACACTCTCAATCAGTTCATTTTTAGTTTGAACAACAGTACAGAAATTATCTGGCAATCTAATATGTTGAGTATCTTGATGAAATTCTATTTCACCGTTTCCAAGAGCCAGTAATTGTTTAGAAAATTCTTGTGCTGTTGGATCATTTTGGAGTTGTACTTGCATGTTTTTTGTCAGTCTGAGTGTTTCAACATTTCTCCATAAAATTGATTGTTTTAGACATGCATTAATTTCATCTGCAAAAGTAGAGCGAGTAATAACTGGCAACGTTTGCCGGAAATCACCAGATAGTAATAAAATAGTACCACCGAAATATCTGTCACTATTGTTTAAATCCTGCATAGTCCTATTTAATGCTTCGAGCGAATGCTTATGAGCCATAGTACACTCATCCCAAATTATGATCGAAGTCTTCCGTAACACTGCTGCCATTCCGCTTCTTTTTTGATATTACACATTGCATTTGGATTGTTATGAATATCTAATGCTAGCTTGAAAGCAGAATGTGCTGTCCGCCCACCATCCAACAAAGTAGCAGCTATGCCTGATGATGCAGCTGCTAATGCAATTTTTTGTTGTGACCGTAGTTTCGCAAGGATGAAAGATAACAAATATGTTTTACCGGTACTACCTGGTGCATCTAAATAGAAAAAACCGCCTTGTTTGGCATCAATAGCCAACATAATTCGATTGCATTTGTTCTTCTGCTCGTCAGTTAATAATGGTTCATTGTTAGTAACAAATGTATTTAAATCACGATTATTAAATTGTTCTTCTTGCTGCAAATCACTATTTACTAAGTCTGTAGCTGGGCGATTAGGAGATGGAATACCATAATGACTAAGAGGTGAATTTGAGATCATAATACATAAATCTTCAATCATTATTAAAGCTTCGTTATACATATCTTGTGTGAAGTCTAAGTTTGGAGAGTGGTTTATTTGTTTATGTCGGTAGAGTATATCTTCAGTCATGTAGTTCTTATATTTTTCCCAAAATGTAGATGACTGTGTTGGAAAACATGTCATCAAAATAATGGCAAATAGTTGACGAATATTACTCGGCGAAGACGTTAAAGCAGCATCAGCAAGTGTCAGATCCCAATGGTTGTCATCTTCTAAAAGTTGCAACGCGTGACATGCATCTTTATACGTACTGAACACTTGGTCATTAACTGATCGTAAAAATTGAAAAGAGATTGGTCCAGGAACATCCACCAACAATAAACGCAGAAAAAAGCATTCACGTTGTTTTGGATGTACAGTATAAAGTCGTCCCAGTGTCTTAGCTTTAAATATGCCTGCAATATAAGGATGTGGTTCTCCCTTTTTACGTGGTTCCCATTTTTTAGCTGACGTGTTCCATGTAAAATAGCATGGAATATCAGTGTATAATACTGTTTTTGCGAATTGACCATACATATCAGTTTTTTGACAAAGAGTGAAAAATTCGGTTAGTGTCGTTTTTGGTGGTTCACATGCTCTTTGGAGAATATTTTCTTCAGTGAAATACACACGTTGTCCATTTTCAAGATGCAGTGCAAGATGTTGTATAGCAGTACTGTGGGGTATGGGGTGTATGGGGAAGCTAAGTATGCGCCAGATAGCTTCACTGCTGCTAATGTATCTACCCATTTGGTAGCGTGCTATTTCATCATTTTCGTTTATATTTTATACTCCAAATACGGCCAAATCACTGCCCTTATTAACGTACTTGCGAATATACTTGATGGATTTCACAGAACTGCAAAGCTCAACATTAATATGAGCCTTGTACGTTTTGGAGAGTAGTGGAGAGTATGGTACTACCCATTGATTGTCAATTTCTAATTGGTTAGAATTTGAAGTTCTCATTTTATATGTATGACCACCATTATCAGCGTTTCTGCGGCGATACAATGGATAACCATCAATATCAGTAATGGTATCATTTGTGAATTTCTTAGGAAAATGTTTCTTACATTTCCCATTTTCCATGCATGGTGATGTCATGTTAAACGCTCCACACGGTCCATGAATCATATGACTTGTAACAATATTAAATAATTCTTGATCAATTGAAGAATCTGGAATTTCGGCTGAAATAATTTGATCAATTTCCTCTGGACGAATTTTATCTTCAAGCAAAATTAAAATGTGAGCATGAGGTAAGCCTCATTTCTGCCACTCAATTGAATACAACCAACGACACGTTTTGCGAAAAACTGAATATTTTACTATAAAATCAATCAAAGATTTCAACTTCTGTTTAAACACTCGTGCAGTAATATCGTGACGATGTATTGATTGTTGAACTAGTAATAGTAAAGATTGGATTTCCTCCCAATTTGGATTACACGTAAATGTTACCGTAATGACGTACATAAGTCATTGCATCCTGCATGTATTCTTGCATGTTTCGTGGGCTACCTATGTAGCTGGAAGGTAAAATAACAGCACTACCAATTTCATTGGTGTTTAAATTTCCATCGACGTTTCCAACAATAGCATCTCGTAAGTGAATGTAATCCTCTGATCGTAGTTTAGCTTGGTTGAACCGAATGAATCGCAAACGTTCGCTTTCAATCTTAGCAAACATTTCCACAACGTATTGATGATACAATTGACGATATCGAAGGATATAGTTGTCCTGATTGTGTCTAATCATTAATCGATACGCATAGTAGTTCATTGAACTAACCTTTTTATTTAATTCATTACAATTGACTGGATCAGACTGATTCATGAGCTCTTTCGATACGTGCATATCGAGTCTTCTTGCTACGGGCAGTAAGGTTAGATTTTTTGGGTCGCATATTACTAAAAGTAGTGCTTGGTATAGGCAAAATAAGACATGTATAGTGTGTAGTCTAAGAAACTGTATCACATTAAGGTGTGGCGCCATCTATGAGATGCAAAGGACAATGTTTTACAGTTCTCTGTAAAGAAATTCTCTTAAGGCGCCATCTGTTCCAGCCTTAATGGTCTCAAACGGAAATATTGGACCTACGATTGGAACCTACGATTAATAACAATAATCAACGTAATCAGAATATCAGTTGACCCGTTTTTGAGTTATTTCGGAACATACACACGGACACTGGATTTTTATATATTAAGATAAGATAAGATAAGATATATGAAAAAAATATAATACGTTCTTTTAGGTTTCTTCCTCTGTAAAATGAGAATTTTTCTGTAAATTAAACATACGCAAATAATAAGATGTCGTTTAAAGCAAGAACTGTTAAACTGTTCTTTTTTTTTCAAAACAATAAAAAGGTTATCTCGGTTGGCAATTTCGGAAAAAATAAAATAAAACGCTTTTATCCCTTTAGAAGCAGACGATAAGCTATGAGTTGAGTATTTCAATATCGCAGATATTATTAATTTTCTTCGTAGTAATGTTCCAATATTTTTGGCCGTGTTCGTGACTGCCGGTTTGGATAAACACTTTTTCTTGAATTTATGCAGTACACAAATACATATTAAACTACAGTTGTACATAAAGAAATTCTCTTAAGGCGTCATCTGTTCCAGACTTATGGAACCTACGATTAATAACAACAATCAACGTTGATGATCAGTTTTTTATTAATTATTAATTATTGAGACCATTAATTTGAATAATAACTATCCTATTATCTAAGTTGGACCAAATTACATATATATGCAAACTTTCATGAATATCAGTTGACCCGTTTTTGAGTTATTTAGGAACATACACACGGACACTGAATTTTTATATATTAAGATATATATGTACATATATATAGTACATCATGCATCATGCGTGTATGTGTATGTGTGTGGGAAATAAATATATGAGTGTGTGTGTGTGTGTAACCTGTACAAATAGCATACAGTGTGCCCCCAAAATACTGACCGAAGTTTTTATTCTTTAAATATTGATCACTAACATGCTCAATAAATTACAAAGTTGCGTAAAAAAGGTGCATAAATTTATGGTTTTCGATTAAATTTTTCATTAGATTCAATACAAATAAATACAAAATTAAATTTTAAGACGGCTTCCGTGCAAAATATATTTCAATTAGTAAAATGTGCTTCATGCTTTCATTAGTTAATGTACAAAATTGGAGCATTTATCCTAAAATGTGTGGCTCAGTTTAAGGCATCTGGTGGTGAACTATTAGTTGGCTATTTTTTTTTCCAATGCAGCAGGCGATTACAGACATTATCCTTATGCCGTACAGAGATCAGAGAAACAAAACAAACTAAGAATATTTAAAACATTAAAAGCACTAAAAATGCAAAATCAGGCAACTAAACTGTTCAAAGAATCTCTAGCCTCCCAGTATCGGGAATAGATACAGTTCTTAGTTAGAGCAGAGCAAATGGGGATAGGATCGGCATCCATTGTCGCACCACTGCGGCAGAGGGGGCAGGCAGGACTATCCACCAGGTTGAAGTGGTAAAGATGGGCATATAAACAGTCATGTCCAGATGCCAGTCGAAAGGCAGCCACTGCATTACTTCTTGGACAGTCAGGGAGATTGAGGATGGCATTTCTCCACGATTTTTCCTTCGTTCGATCTTTTAGTAATGCCATATGTGTTGTCTTAAAACATTTGATCAATTCTTGATGAGACTGACTTATGGCTGACCAGATTGCATGGGGCCTGCTTAACAAAACAGCCCTTTTTGGCCAACTCATCCGCTTTTTCGTTACCTGGGATACCACAGTGGGATGGGATCCATTGTAAGACAATCGTTTTATATTTATTGTGCAATTCTCTTATTAAAGTTCTACATTGCACTATAGACATAGTGTCGGGATCCCGAAGGCAGTTGGCAATGGCTTGAATAGCAGCCTGGGAATCTGAGAAAAGGACAACCTTGTCCTGTTCGGAGAGAGAAGGGCAAGCGTCTAGATGGGCTAGAGCTACTTTAATTGCCTCGACTTCACCGTCAAAAGCAGTCTTGTATGTTCCCAATGAAAAATAATGAGCGAAATGCTCACAGTAAATACCAGCTCCGACCCCATCATCCGTCTCTAGCTTTGAGCCGTCAGTATATATATGTAACCATGCCTCAGGAGGAAAGCGATTGTGAATAGTCTCCATCCCCGCGCTGGAGAAAGCTTCAGTACAATCCTGGGATTTTAAAACTGGACTCGCTAGGTCCAGATGATATAATATTTCACCCGCATCCAATGGGTTCAATGGGGGCAGTAGAGGCTCGATCCGGGGTGGGATATCACGTCCATCCATTTCTTTTAATACAGCCTGCAGAAAGCCATCCTGAGTCCTCAGCCTGCGAGGCCCAGATTTAGCCCACTTATCACTATGAGGCAGGCGAATTAATTTCTGGTGTAGTTTCAAGGCTGATTTCTTTATTTCAAACAGCATAGGTATTTCGTTAGTCCGCAATAGCAGTGCGTCAATAGGTGTAGTCTTGACAGCACCAGTGACAAGGCGGAGAGCATTATTTTGTAGTCGCTCCAGTCTTGTTCTACCTCCTTCAGATACTTTAATAAGTGGGGCGTTACAATAAGTCATCACAGGCTTTATAAAAGCCCTATAGGTAGCAAGTAGCGTTGGTGTA
>JAWZYV010003141.1:0-15164 GCA_038373885.1 Cheiracanthium punctorium
GTCAATTCTCCCACAAACACGATAAATGCTACTATCCAAGACTGTGTTATTCCATCGCTGAAAAGTTCGTTCGCAACTCCTCGCAAAACTGAGTCGGTCTGTTCCACGCTAATTTCGCCTAATTCTACGCATAAATTCTTCAAGACACTAGCATTATCAAACTGAAATGCGTCCACAGTTTCTTTCACGTACTGTAATACTTTCCATTCTTTTATATTCGCTGCAATCGACACATCGTGAGCCTGTTCGTTTAGAAAATAAAATATATTTTTAAGAATAAAATCTGTTCTCACTAAGAGATCCATCTGGTGTGACAGCTCTCCTCGTGCAGAGTCGTCTTTCGCCATCGAATACTCAGACATGTTTAGACAATAATAACTTTATCCTCCCCGAGCCGAGAGAGAGAGAAAACCACGCGTGATTTAGAGCCGCCCTGAGTTGGCGAGCCCCGGTGCAGCGGATTGGAACATTTTCAACTTTTCAAAAGTAGTATGAGCCTTTCTAAATCACCAGCGGATACCAACTCAGGGGAGGAGCTTGTTCCGCTCCAGTAAGCACAGCCAATCGCAGAGCTCCATTTTCAAAAATCAACCAATCAGGAGAGAGGGCGGGAAAACCACTATGACGTCATTGAGTTCAAGCGGCCCCTGAGTTGGTGCTCCCCGTTTCTATACTACTAATGTGAAAAGAATTTAAACATCTTAAAAGTCCTTACAAATACTTCTTGGGGAGCTGACCGTGATGCCCTTTTGCGCATTTATCGAGCCATCATTCGCTCGAAAATGGACTATGCGTGCTGTACTTATGAGTCTGCCAGCAAATCTATTTTAAGAAAACTAGACACGGTGCATCACTCTGCACTATGTATTTGTTCAGGAGCTTTTAGGACCTCCCCTATACAGAGTTTGTACATCACCTGTCATGAACCATCCCTCACAGACATTCGCCATGGGTTATCCATTAATACATATTACCGTATCATTTCTCATGCCGCACACCCTTTGAGGGCTGCAGTTTTAGATAACAAGCAGGATCGTCTTTACCAAAACCGTCCATCCTGTATATCTCCGTTTGGACTGGGGTCTCGTAGGAACATCGCTGACACCCACCTAGGTCAGATCGACATTTTTTCTCATTCTCCAAATGAGATACGACCCTGGAATGCCCATCATATCGTTATTTTGCAGCCCTTTAAAGGATATAAGAAAGAAAATACTGACGCCCATATCTACCAACGACTCTTCCATCATCATAGGGACACTTACAAAATTATGAAGACTTATATACAGACGGCTCCAGGTCTGCAGATCATGTTGGCTTTGCATACACAAATCGTACCCTAACCTGCAGTTATACTCTTCCCAAGTTTTGCTCCGTATTCACAGCTGAACTGCTTGCCATCTACGAGGGCCTTTCTTATATCAGTAAAAGGAACCAAAAACATACCATTATATATACGGATTCGCTCAGCGTTCTAGAAAGCCTTAAATCCTGTACAATGACCCATGGCTATCTTGTCAAGATTCTGCAGTTGCATGCACAGCTGACGAGACGGGGTTTTGAGGTCCGCTTCTGCTGGGTTCCAGGCCACGTTGGAATCCCTTTCAATGAGGAGGCTGACCTTTTGGCCAGAGGTGTTACAGTTCCTTACCCTGGTAAAATCTCCATTAATGATATAAAATCTGGTTTCTTCTGTATAATTAGAAACAGCTGGACGAATGACTGGAACGGCCAAACAGACAAACTTCACAATATTCACCCATCTATCACATATTGGTCCACATTACCCTATCGCAAACAAAATGTTTTATTGACACGTCTCTGGATTGGTCATACCAGATTGACTCATAAACACCTACTGTTTGGTGAGCCTGCTCCAGAGTGCTCCCACTGTCATACTTGCCTCACTGTTCGTCATCTTTTAACCTCTTGCACTGCTTTTAATCATTTTTACCAAATACTTTTTAACTGTTCTCATCCCAAACTTGACGATATTTTGGGTGAAATCCTGCACCGTAATTTGTTTGCATTTCTTCGATGTATCAATATTTTTTACTCAGTGTAAAGTATACACTTTTCTCTGACTGGTATCTGGATGGGAGCCCCCATCCATATGTCCTTGACTTATTTTTATCTCCTTTTTACGTCTCTACAGTTTGCTTTTACCGTTTTTAGACCTCACAGATTTTAGCTTTACATGTCTTATGCAACACGTTTCTACTTGAAAACTTTATATTTTACTATATATATACACATAGTCTGGCGCTCAGGACCTTTCTGGACCTTGTGGCATTAAACCCCAACCAACCAACTCAGGATAGAGATATAAACAAACATTGTGAGGTAGTTTGTTGCTTAAGAGAACATGTTTTGGGCACATTGATGAGAATTTGCTTTCCCCAACTACCTCTGATGGATTATCAATTTTGAACAGCTCAAATACTCCTCTTAAGGAATAAACAAGATGTCGAGCTTGCTTTTTATTCCTCCCCCCCCCCCCCCATCTTCCCATATTGTAACTACATCTTTTCTTCCAGATGCTAGTCTGCTAATGTCGTCTCTTTCATAAAATTCTTGAATTTTATTTAGTGTCTTGGCATAAGGGATTTCCTCGTGATGCAGTCTTTGGACACTGAAAACTTTTATCCAGATCCATATTGCATTCACTGCTAAATAATTTTCTCACTACTACCTCCTTATGACGAGGTGAATTGGGTAAACCCCACTTTGCTTTGGCCAATGCCTTTCCTAGTGCTCTTGCTGGACCTTGTGCCATTAAACACTTAATCAACCAACTAACCTAGTGCGCTTGCAGTGTTATATATTTGTTCAGGTGACTATAATTTTTTTCCAGATGATTGCTTTGCATTTTTAAGAAGTCGGAATTTAGCTACTCTTTTTCTTGAGAGTTTCCTTTCTTCATTTATTATTTTATCTTGAATTGCTCTAGGCAACTTCTTTACTTTGTCAATTTTCCTCTTTCTGTATTCCTTCATAAGGAAACAGTGTTTCTGTTTATATTCATTGTACATCTTTCCTTGCTTTAATTTTTCCCTGCGCTTTTTCTGTCTCTATGCTGCTGTTGTTGATGCCATAGTTTAAAAACTTCCTATTAAAAAAATTCAACTTAGTAGTAATAACAAGTGGTAGTTATTTTTTAAACTTAGTGTGTTTACTAGAAAAACTATAGTAAAATTACATTATTTAATTAGATGTAGTGGCAGTAATTAATCATATATAGGAGTGTGTAGCTATAAAATCACCCTCATTTATTCAAAAGATAAAATTAGGATACATTAAGACACATGCCATTAAGAACTTGTATTATCATTCAATGCTACCCGTTACTCACATTACGAAATAAAATGTCTTTATTCCTAAATAAAATATTTTTTTAATTGAAATTGCTTATCAGTTATTTTTAGTAAGATAAATAAGTAGGAGAAAAATTAAAAATTTTATAATTTACAGCTATAAAAAGTTATAAATATTAAAAAAAGGAATTTTTTGTGACTCACATTACCAAGAATTCGATCGATATATATATATATATATATATAAATTAACCTCTCACATTTATTTTAAATACTAATTCTGAAATATCATTTTTATATTTGACTTATAGGATAATTCTTTAAGAAAATATAATTATTTATATAGAAATTTATAAAACTTAGTAAAATACATACCTTAAAATCTATCCAAAGCTAAGAAAAATTCACAAAAAAAAATGTTCTTTACAGAAAAAATCTTCCATGACAGAAAATGGTTAATCAGATGTGTTGCCACATTCTCATTTGTGAACTTCAATAAATATAAAACAAATAAAAAACAAAGTTGAGAAGTTGAAAAAAAAGAAATTTCTTTTACTACTGCAGTTCCCGTGTTATGTGGAATTGCCCTAATGCCACAACATTGGTATCAGAAGTCATTCCAGGGCACTCAACATACCCACAATATTAGTTTCGGTATTTGTCCCATTGCACATGTTTCCTAATCGACATGCTGTCCAAAATTAAAGAGCAGTCTTTAAACTTATTCCTTTCATGGATGCATTCTTCAGGAAATCAAAAGCTTCCTTTAAAAAGCCAGGAAAACAATTTACTGAGCTCACCCATGATCTTATCATGGCTGGGTGCAGTAAATGTGTTTTTTGTCTTAAAAAATTTTACGATCTGGGTAAATAGAAATACAATGACATCGCAAACTCTTTCATACACTGGGAATATCGTCTCCCCTGTGGTTTTCTGATTATTTTGTAATTGATGAACAAGTAATTCAAAAGGTAAATTTTTGTATCCCGATATCGCAGTTTTTTTTTTTTTAAGGAGTCTAATTTTTCGTCTCGGGGCTTCTTTGGTAGAACTTTTCTGGTTGACCCTTCTTTCTACATTTTCAACCAAGTGGGGATCTGTTTAGTGAATTGTGGTCGTACACAATGAAGTGATGTATTGGCTTGAGTTTCAGAATAAACCATATGATTCATATTTTGATTCTGCAACAAGAATAAAAGATCAAATAGTAAATTTTAAAAACATAAGAAACGTACTGTTTCAAAAATAAAACGTGGTACTTATAAATAGTAAAAAATTACAACAAAAATATATAAACGTCCTAAATCGTTAGATATTGGGACCAAATATATATGTATAGTGTAAACAATGCCATTTATGTTTCTCATGAGGAAGAAAAACATTGTTTTCCACTTGTGTGCATGGTTAAATTAATAATAATTAATCAGGATTAACAATAATGCATGAAAATATGTGTAAACCTATAATAATAATTAATCATGGTTTGCTTTTAGGTAAATTGATTATTAGTGATAATTTTAACAATGAAATTAAAGTAGGGAAACACAGTGTCCAATAAAAAAATAAATAACTTTTTTCCTTTTCCAAATTTGCACATACAAAAATAAAATTAACGGACACTTAACCTACTCTTTTCCCGATCTAAACAAAATTTATGAGTTTGCAAATAACATCTTTGTATTTTAAAAATTACAAAATATATATATTTGGCAGATTTTCACTGTACCCTATATACTGTGGCTCAATGAAACACTTAATAGGACTTTACAAACACTTAATTTTTACCAAATATTTTTTAACTGTTCTCATCCCAAACTAGACGATATATTGGGTGAAACCCCGTACTGTAATTTATTTTCATTTCTTCGACATATCAATCTGTTTTATTCAGTGTGAAGTATACACTTTTCTCTGACTGGTATCTGGATGGGAGCCCCCATCCAGACGTCCTTGACTTATTTTTTTCTACTTTTTACC
Source organism: Cheiracanthium punctorium (assembly GCA_038373885.1). Taxonomy (NCBI): domain Eukaryota; kingdom Metazoa; phylum Arthropoda; class Arachnida; order Araneae; family Cheiracanthiidae; genus Cheiracanthium; species Cheiracanthium punctorium. The sequence continues at coordinate 5,292 of JAWZYV010003141.1, forward strand.
TTTCTACAGTTTGCTTTTATCAGCTTTAGACCATATGGATTTTAGCTTTACATGTTTTATACAACAACTTTTACGCGAAAGCGTTATTTTATTCTAAATACACATAGTCTGGCGCAGTATGTCCTTCCTACACCTTGTGCCATTAAACACCAACCAACCAACCAATCTGAGTCATCTGCAATTTTGGTTACACCAGTTTCCTTGTAACACCATTGGAAATCTTTTAAGGGTAGAGAAAGACTCATCGCCCAATCGCACAAATTGTTTGCATCTAAATAGAGCAAGTATGATTCTTTTTTGCTGGATTGAAAATTAGGCAGGAATTTGCTGTTGGCAATGGCATATCTGTGGCTGCATTGAGATATGCCTCCTCTTATACCCTTTTGAACAAAAAGAAGTTTGTCACAGTCCGTTAGAAGTTCTATCTTGACGTTTGTGTACTTCAACATAGCATCCCAGGATAAGCCTGGAGCAGTGAAGTACCACACCTTGTCAAGCCTGTAGGTTTGTAAGCAGCTTTCTCCAAAAGCCTGTAGAATATCCGCTAAAAGAAGGTCTGTCTTTACATACAACTCTGTGTATTCTCCTTTTTTTTTTATTCCATACTCATGCCACACATGATTTGCATGAGTGTAATCCTTCTTGTATATTTCGCTTTCGTTAAGTGTGCTATAAACAAATTTTTTGTGGAATCCATATAATCATATGGGTAAACACCTTTTCTCATCAAGAGGTAGACTTTACCAGGAGTAAAAAAAGAATTTACGAATTTAAAATCATCTTTTCTTAACTAGATGCTGATGATTCTAAACTAGACAGCATAAAGTGAAAACTGTCTAAAAACCATAGTTGTTTGCTGAAAAAAAATTTTTTTTTTCATTTTCTGCAACTACTGAAATTCTTCTTTCATCGAATCCTAGTTCTTTAACCCCTTCCAGGCTCATTTTATTTTGGGATTATGGATCAAAAAATGTCAATTTTTTTTACGCTTATTTTCATACGTATATATCTTTTTAAACATAATAGCAATTTTCGCATATGCAATTTCCTAAAAATTAATGCAAAAAATCTAATTAATTAAATGAGTAACTTACCTGTAAAGTTGGCTTCCTGTATGGCAGAAATCATTAGACTTTGGAGTCAATTCACACTAACTAAAATTATAACGCATAGAAGAGCTAGCTTTTGTCTTGAATTACAAATTTTATTTACATCCTTTGCATTTACATAAAAATTTGAAATTAATTAATATCAAATTATCATTATTAATCAAAATTTGATCGTGTATGATAAATCTTGAAACACGGTGCTGCACAGAGTCCAACATCGCAATCTGGACAGTAGAATCGTGTTTCCCTTCTTACCTTCTTACCTCTACTGTCTTTCTTTGAGCAACAAACAATACACTGACGTGTTGGATTATTTTTCTTTTCTGTGGGTGGAATATATTCCACAAAGTGTCTTTCAGACAGGCGTGAAGGGGTGTGCTCAGCAGAAGGACGTCCTCTTTTTGCAGAAAATTCCACAGAGTGATACTTCTCAATTACTTTTTCAATTACTGCCATTCTATATTGAAGATGGCTTCTTTTTCCACCAGATTTTGTGTACAGCACATATGAGTTCCACAATGCTATATCTAAGAAATGGAGAAATATTTTTTTGTAATATTTTTTTCCTCTTCTTTTAGTAAACAGAACGTTATACAAGCACGTAATGATTTACAACAAACACATCTGGAATTTTACCGGAAATGCCGCTTACTCTTATCTAAAACCTACGGTTGAAAAAAACATTTATAGTGCTGCCATCTAGTAGCTAGAATAGTAAGCAAAAGCATTCAAAGCGATTTAAAAACAAATGCGAAAAAATTCGGGAAAGACCGAATATCAGTGTAAATTTTCATAGTGCCCGAGCTACACTCGGGATGAGCCAGGATGGTACATTTCGCCTGCCCGAGCTGAGCTCGGGATAAGCCAGGAAGTGGTTAACAATGAAATGAGCGTCATACACCGACAAGTTATGAAAAAAAAAATTGGTATGAAATTGGGCGATTTAATCTTAAAGTTGCAATTATTGTAGGCTGCGCCCCCAAATTTACCAGTTATGTGATTGTGATTCCTCACTTTGCAATTTTTATCGGAGAATTTTCCTCCACAAATGTAATAAACAACGGATGTTGAATACTCTCTTTTCTGCTGAGAACTCAATATTTCCATAGGCTTTGGAGTGTGATAAATCATCTCGATATCTTTTGCTTCCTTAACTAGCATTTCCATAAATTTATTGGAAGAGTCTTCCTCGCGGTAAACTACTGGAGGTTTGTACATACTGTGTTGGTAAATGTTGTAGTATGAAAAGCAAATTAGTTCGTGTTTCCTATAAGGTAAGGTAAAAGACAAGGTTGGAGCAAGTTCGCACATACCAATTTTTTTCGTTAAAGCTTCGAAATCTGCCACTATTACAAAAAGGATTTGCTGTTGATTTTTAACTTTATCAAATTGTAACCATTTATTGTGTTTGTCAGGCATTCTTCCAAGAGCAATGTTGTGCCCTAAACAAAATTTTGGATGCCTATGCAGCAGTTCTTCAGATCCGAAGGCGTTTAAACCCTGATGACAAAAATATTTCTTCAAGTTTCTTTTAGAAATTTGTGAAGACAGTAGTCTAGACAAATTTTTAATCCACATATAACGACACGTATCTTTGTTCTTTACATATAACAAATGAACGAGCAATGGATATTCTCAAGAGGTACCTTTGCGACTTATTATTTATGCCAAAGACATAAATTCCAATCACATTGTTTTTCAAATTTCTAAACGTCCAGAATTTTTACAGGGAAAGATATATCTTGAAAGTTTAGTGTTTTCAAAAGCTGCGTAACTTGATTCTCGATCAACATGTTCGTTAGCAGAATGTAGTGCTGCTAACATGGCCCATTTAAAATACATGAGATCGCGGTTTTTAATATTAATTACTGCATGCTTTAGCTGGATAATCGGCAGCAGGGAGATATAAGAAGACGCTTTCAAGGGGTTAAAGCGATTCATTCCAATTTCTAAGTATTGCATACCCTCCAACTGCTAGGGATTATCCATAGTTTATACGGATAAGTAGCATAAACTACAGAGCTACGGATGGTACGAAAAAACTGCGTAATTGAACAAATGTTTACTTTTTTAGCGCATTATGCCTGCACGGAGGTGCGGTTTGCAACCCTAGCTGCTTTGTTGTGAGTCAACACTCCTGTGTGTCGGCGCCGATCGTGAAAGGAAGGGAATTAAACATTCTCCCTCGTCGCCGGCGGCCGTGAGCATACTTGCGTCGGCGAAAGTGTGGTGTGTGTGGTAGGGGGGGGGGGGTGCCGTTAGCTGCTCCTCGTCTTATTACGTCACGTCTCCTCTCGCATTTCCCGCCACCCTATCTTGCTCCGTCGTGTGTTTGGATTTGGATGTAAGCTTAGCTATTTTGTGAAAGGAAACTGCAGCGCACGGGCACGTTGTTTTCTTTGTTTACATGGATCGTTTTTTAAAACGTGATTGTACTACTGATATTGTAAAAGCCTCTAATAATGATGTTGAGAAAACCTCTAAAAAGTGGAAAAATACTCAAAAATTTAAAGAAGAATACACCAAACAATGGCCTTGCCTTATACCTGGAAAAGAAGGATGTGTACGGTATGTGCAAATGAGTTTTCAATTGAGCCTGGTGGCAGGGATGACTGGCGGCGGCATATATCTTGTAAGAAACATGTGAATAATTTGAAAGCTCTATCAAAGCAACAGTGTGTTGAATCGTTTTTTCGGAAAACCGGAAGAAGAACAGAGCATTATTAAGTCGGAAACTTTATTTGTGCGATTTTAATAGAGCACAATATATCCATTTCAACTGCTGATCATGCTGGCCCACTATTCGCCAAAATGTTCCCGGATTCAAACATTGCCAAAAAAATTTCATGCGGTCACACAAAAGCAAATGCTATTGCTATTTCTATAGCCGATATGAATAAAGAAAGGATAGTTAACAAACTCTGTAGCAGTTCATTCTCACTCTCTACTGATGGCAGCAATGATATTAGAGCTAAGAAGCTGTATCCCTTAGTTGTCAATTTTTATGATGAGGCAAAGGGTCATATTTCAACAAATTTACTATCCTCTTTGGAGTCTGTTGATAACACTGGAGAAGGAATTTATAAATTAATTGACTCAGAATTTTCAAAATTGGGAATAAAATGGAAAAACTGTGTGTCTTTCTGTTCAGATAATGCCAATACTATGCTTGGTCGATTCAAAGGAGTTGCAGCTTTTGTTACAAAAAATCAGCCTAACATTAAAATCATTGGGTGTCCATGCCACCTAATCCACCTTGCTGCTCAAAAAGGGACTAACACTCTTCCTGTAGATGTTGAATCTTTGGTGATTCAGATATTTTATTACTTGGAAAAAAGTATTAAGAGAAAAACAATGCTTGAGGAGTGCCAAGATATTTGTGGTGAAAAACCCCACAAAATTCTTAAGCATGTCAATACCCGTTGTTTATCTCTAGAAACCTCATTAAAAAGAATTGTTGAACAATCGGAGCCTTTGAAAATGTTCTTCACCAATGAAAGGGAAAATTAAAATGATTAATTCATGAGGATTCAGTGTTTGCTTCTGTCAGATAAAACTAAGTTATATTGTTTATTTGTTTTAGCTGTGCTGCCAGCATTTACTAAACCAAATGTTGCACTACAAAAGGAACAGCCATGCATTCATTTTTTGCAAGAACAAATATATAATTTGTATTTTGAGCTTCTAGTTCGCTTTATTACACCAGCAGCAATTTGAAAATGTAAATCTGTTTTCACTATTGACATAAGAAAAAGAAAAAATCAAAAAGATGAAGATCTTATAATTGGGTTCTCTACTCGGATATATTTGAAGGACAGTAATCTATCTCCAGCTGAAAGTGAAGAGTTTTATTCATGTGTACGAAACTTTCTCTGTGCTGCATGTGAGTACATATTAAAAAGATTTCCATTAAACGATGAATTTTTAAAACATGCAACTGTCTCAAATATTCAAACTCGACATACATCTAGTTTTCAGTCAGTGAAATATTTTGCTGATTTATATCAAGTTTGCACACATAGTGATTAGCTGGAACTTGAGTTTGCCTTCTATCAAAATGATGCTTTTTTTGAAGAAATTGTGACCTGTGAAAGAACAGACACTGCTTGGCACAAAATTAGTCTTTTAAAAAATAACAATGGAACCTTAAAGTATGTTGCTTTGCCTAAATTAATGTTATCAATATTAGTGGTGCCACACAGTAATGCGGCAACAGAGAGGATATTCAGCATGGTACGAAAAAATCAATCTGACATGAGATCAACTATGAGCATTAAAACATTAGTCACTGTTAATTTCAAAGCTAAATATGGATTGTTGCTACAGTAAAAACTTAAGTGTTGATGAATTAAAAAAAGCAAAAAGTGCATGTTACAAGTTATTACTAAAGTCTAATTAATTTAATCGTAATTATGTAAATAAAATTAAACATGAAAATGTTTATGTTCGTCAAGTTTTCTATATGCATAATATGTATATAAATCACATAAAACAAGGTAAGTTTGAAATAAATTTATTTAATTTTTATGTTACTTTAATTTTTATGTTACTAATTTTTATGTTACTATTACTAATCACATAAATGTGTATCAGTGATACCCTGTGGCATAGCCAGAAATTTTTCATGGGAGGGGGGGGGGTTAGTTATGACTACTTACCTTATATATATGTATAGGTGTTTGTGATAAGGGAGTGAAGAATATATATTTTGTATGGCAAAAAATTCCTCATTTGGGGGGGGGGGGGTTTATGACCGCCATACCCCCTACCCCTTGGCTATGCCCCTGGCGATACCACTTAAGTGCTACTGATGAGGTGAAGGCCAATGTTGGAGGGTATGGTATTGAATATCAATAAGCCACCAGCCTGAGTCCTTTTCTTCAAATTCTTGTGCTTCATTCTGCAGCTTTTCAGCCTAAAGCTCATGCAAATCGGTAGTAGAAAAAATATTTTATTCAGTGTCTTAAAGCATTTTGTTTCTTGTAGAATACCACCATCATTTTTTTTAAATGTGCAGGACAAGTAAAAATTTGAGTTTTTTCATCAGTTAACGTTCCATGTGCTCGATCACTCAGTACTTCATATTATTTAGGAATGATTTTTTTTGGATGTCAGTAAAACCTTCAGAGTTCTCCAGACAGAAGGTTCTCATAACTCCATTAAAAGCTTGATCTGTTTTCGGCAAGTTTTTGATAATTTGGGGTTGGTCTAAATCTTCTTCAGATCGTACCTTTTCTTCGGTGGCTCATTTGAAGATTCGGATATGCATTTCACTGATAGTTTTCTGCTCATGAGTTTTCATATGATACAGTAATGCATCTTTTCATGAAAAATTCTTCTCACAAATGTGGCATGCCGTAACATTTTTTCCATGAACTGATGTTAAGTGTCTCTTCAGGTCATGGTTTCTAGTAAACGGTTTCCCACATAATTTACAATTATTTCCTTCAGACAGTTCTGATAACAGTCCAGCTCCTTCATTGATTGAAGTCTGGGGTGTACACACTTTCAGAGGAGAAAGTGTTGGCATCGATGGTAAAGACTTTTCTGGATCAAACACCTGTTCTGCCTGGTAACCGTTGAAATCCATCAGATCTTCATTCTAAGTAATTGATCAAGAAAATTGAAATCACCTTGACTCAAAAAGTTAATATCCAAAGATCGAGTAAAATTTTCAGACGGGGTGGCCATTGGAACATTCAGAGGAGAAGGCGTTGGCATAGATGGTAAGGACTTTTCTGGATCGAACAACTGTTCTGCCTGATAACCCTTGTAATCCATGGGATCTACATTCTCAAGTACTTGATCGAGTAAAATTCAAAGCACCTTGACTCAAAAGGTTACTATCCAAAGAGGGAGTAGAATTTTCTGTAGAGGTAGCCACTTGAACATTCATGGGAGAAGGCATTGGCATCAAAGGTAGAGAAGCTTCAGGATCGAACAAGTGTTTTGCCTGACATCCGTTAAAAGTAATTGTACGTAGCTGTACCAAATAGTCTAAAAATTCGAACTCACTATCACTGAGTTTATCCATAATTGTAAAAACAAATACATAACTGTTAAACTAATTGTTGAAACAACTACAAACTGCGACTAACAGTGCTAGATAAAAGCGAATAGAAAAATAGGACTACAACTGATTTGAGAACGCATTTAATGAATGCTTGAAAGTACAGCTTTCCGATAATGTACGCAATACCCTTCCCTTGGAAACATGTACCACACCTGTAATACCAGTTTACACTATCCATCTTAACGTTATGAATAGGAACTTCTTGCACCGCTCGTCTCCTGAGACTTAAAATCTGCTTTAGAAATTCCTTACACCTGTTGCTACACTGATAACAAATACCATTTCATATCGAGTAAAGTGATAGCTTTTTTTTTTTTTTTTTTTTTTTTTTTTTTTTCCCCCTTCTGCCAAACATTTTCTAGACTTTGAAACTCCGCTAAAACATATACGCAAAGACTTAGCTTATAGATTTATTATTATTATTATTATTATTATTATTGCTTCATTTGTCTAAATCTTAGATTCATTCTAGGTAAAAGAACCTTGCACTTCGGTAATGAATGATTCCAGAAAATATTTGTGGGGTATTTCATCAACAACAGACTCCTGCTTTCCAGAATGATTTTTTTAGATTTATAAGCTTTCCTAGTGAATAAGAAATCTCTTTTTTGTCCTAGCGATATAGATGCGATCGGCGATGCAAATTTTAGTTCTTTCTCATTGTCTTTGTGTGGAGAAATGCTGTCTTTACCATCTTCATATCAATTAATTAACAAAAAATTAAAATGTCCACCAGTTCCATCTTCTAATTCCTTCTTGATTTTTAAAAGCAATGGGGTCCAGCTGCTTGCGCTTATTGTCATGCCACTAAAAGTATATGAAAGTTGAAAATCTCCGAAAGCTGCCAGCTTACGTGGAATAGTATACAGCCTGCCTTAGAGTTTTAACGTTGCTCGTTTTTTTATCTAAATAAATAATTTCCTTTTCTAAAGCCCTAAAATAATTCAGGGGTTTTGATCGTCGAATAGTTTAGAATATTTAAAACATAAATTGTTACTGTATATTCCATCATAAAAATTTTACGCTTAAGACTAAATTTCTATTTTAAAAAAAGCTTACGCACGTGCTCCACCAACCAGGTAAAACTCAGAGACTGAATTTAGTCTGTGTTGCTAATGCACTTTTCTAAATTGTATGGCGACCGGTTATTATTAACATTGTGTTTAACCTTAGACTCAATTAAGATAATATTTTCAAAGTCCCATTCCGAAACTTAAAATTAACAGACTCAGCAGCAAGCTCTAAAACAGCTCAACTCATCCGTTGCCATTCTCTCAAAACCAAACTTTTCAAACAATGTCCATAGGGAGCACCCCATACTTTAAGAAAAAAAATTCAATACTTTGTGGTGGTGCATACTCCCCTGGAACAAACCCCTTGGTTTGCGAATCCGCACTGTAACGGCAACTGGCTAGCGTACAACTCAACCGGTTTTCCCCGGACTGGACTCTCAACGTGGTTCTCACTCAGTACGCCTGTAGACCTCGCGCTCACCTGTATGTTGTGATTTTCCCCTGTTTCGCTGCCACATTTCAAAGTCCCATTCCGAAACTCAAAAATGAAACCAAAAACATTTAGCAGACTCGATATCAAGCTGAAAAACAACTCAGCAATCAGCAATAAACTACTCAGCTCAACATCCAGCAATAAAACAACTCAACTCAACTCGATATCATTAGCTGCGCCACTGGACCAGAACCCGTCAAACTCCTCTACTGTGGTATTCTCAAAACATCATGTCCCTTCGCCTTCGGCAGTTCATCTGCACAAAAATTTTTTGCCGGGGGTGCATTGGTTACCACTAAATTATAAAGCTCAGTCTTTCTCATTTTGAAATTAAAGGGGATTTGTTTCAATGATAGCCAAGCAACAAGCAACGTTTTAGTGGCATATTTCAAGGGCACTTTATTTAATACCTTTGTGTGATAAGGTGCATTGTCCATGCAAATCACACAATTCGGAGGTATATTTGGCAGTAGCTTTTCCTCCAGGCACTTCGAAAAATTATCAAAATTTATCTGGCCGTGATAATCGCCGGAGGTTGATCCAGATTGGATAACCAGACTTGCTCCTTGAACAAATCTGTCTTCATTTCCCGCATGCACAACTATCAATCTACTGCTTGCATTTCGCTTTTCGTGCTCAATTTTTCTCAGTTGCTAACATTTTCCAAAACATAAATTGCTGTCTATCCATGTTTTATCCAGATAAATAATGGTGCGTTTGCTACTTGTGTATTTTCTTTTCGCGCAGGTATCTGTAGTGCCACTGCACTATATCTGGCCTTTCCATAATTATTTTTCTTTTATCTTGGCATTGTTTTCAGTGAAATTCGATTTTTCTTAACAATCTTCTCAAAGTTTCCTTCTTCCAAGGAAAATCAACTTTCCTTTTAATTGCCAGGAATAATGTGGTGAGAGAAGGCATCTTTTTGCATGAATAAAACTCATTCACGGTTTCTCGAATCATGCACAAATCAAAATCATCTACATTTAGTAAGGCGTTCAGATTTCTCTCGGGTTTTCTTTGTTTACCTGGTGTCAAAAGAATCGTAGAAATTTGAGCCTCTCTCTTTATTCTGCTGACTGTTCTCAATGAGACACCAGTTGCCGAAGCTGCTCTTTTTATCAATCAATCTTCACTTTTTTTCAATCAATCAATCCTCTGTGGGTAACCTCTTTGTTTACTTGG
>JAWZYV010003142.1:0-14890 GCA_038373885.1 Cheiracanthium punctorium
TTAAAATTGATATTTCTAACATCCTTTTTTCTGGATGTAATATATTAGAAATAGATGCAATAAAGCTGCTCAGAAAAATGCACAATTCCAACTGAATGAAAATTTCAAAAACTTATACGCAGGTGTATTCATAACCCAAATAGCAGACTATTAAATTACGATAAATAGCGTCAAGCTTTAGAATCCTCCTCAAAATCGCACATCAAACCCTTTTATTTTTCGCCCAATTAAAAAGTTGCACATTTATTTTCGGAAAATTTCCAAATTCTATTTTTCTTTTGAGTATAAATCATTTCATTCCCGCTCTGATTTCACATGCACACGATATTTTAATTTAAAAACAACCTTACAAATAATCTAGTCAAAATAAAAAAAATCGTTATTCTTTTATTTTTACTTTAAGAGTCTGAATCATTTAATGAACTGCCGAATGTGGCAACCTAGATAAGCTTAATTGTCGCTTAATGCACTGTGGGGTTACAATTACGAAATGGCGGAAAGCAAAAATTAGATTTTTGCGAAACGTTTTTATCGATATTTCCTAAAATAGTTCGAATTTTGAAAAAATCGCTTCGAGGTGTGTCGGGACCTGTCATGGAGAATTTCCGTTCAAAAATTGGTAGATCTACGATCACCCGTTTGCGAGCTACGCGAGACACAGACAAACAAACAGTTTACACACATTGTTTTATTAATATAGATACCAGTCTCAAATAAAATCCAGTTTCAAATCTAAGCCTCGCCAAAGTGCCAATATACGCCATTTTGCAAGAGTTTTTTCAGGGAATCATTCAAAGCATTGACTTATCAGCAATCAAAATGGGAAATGGTTCGACCGCCAGGCATTTTTTTGAAAAGTGGAATCCCTTAATACAGCCTCATTTTTTAAATTATCAACTATAACATGTTTTATTCATCGTTACTCCGATGTACTATATGCGAAGATTTCAATTATCTGAAATTTGGCGGAATTCCCCCAACTAAAATCAATGCACTCAATTGGCGAGAATGCTGAAGATAGATCGCTTGAAATCCCTTAATAACTGCATTATTTCCGCACGGATCATTAAAATTTAACGCTGTATTCTAATAAAACCTTTGCACTTGTTTTCAAAAATCCGTTTCCTTAAGCTCTCAGTAAATTGCGCCAATCCGGAAACAGTGCAAACTGCTAGAACTCACTTTCTCGGCATTTGAGCCATTTTATTTTTTCGCCAAACTAAAAAATTTTAACATATTAGCCTCGGAAATCTTCAATTCTTATTGTTTTGCGTATAAAACATTTCATTCCTGCTCCGATTTCCCATGCACACGATATTATAATTAAAAAAAAATAACCTTACGAATATAAACTAACAAAAAAAAATCATTATTATTCTTTTATTTTTACTTTGAGAATTTAAAACATTTTATTCGGCAAAATCGCCACACATGGCAACCACGATCCTTATTTCACACTTTTTTCACTACAGGGGTTACAATTACGGAAAACTTTTTGCGTGGAGAACATAAAAAATCTCTTAAATTCCGGGAACGGGTGGACTTTCAAAGTTTTAAACTGGACTATCATTTATTCTATATTATTTTACATATCTGCGCAAAATTTCAGGCTGATAGGTCCATTTTTGTGGATTTGTATACGAATCAAATCCACAAACAAACAAACAAACAGAATTTCATTTTTATTTATAAGGACTAGCTGAAGTACCCGTTCTTCGCACGGGAATGAAAGGACTTTTTGATATTACGATTTGTGGTGATTACTATTCATTGTAATAAACAGATATAGCAAAGTGGATATCGCGTTATATTGTGTCCAATAATCATGCATACCGAATTGCAAGGCAATCGTTTGTACGGTGCAGAAGGCCATGCGGCGTAGCGCAATCTAGTGGCGAGTTTTAGCAAAACGGATACGGCGAAAATATTTTTCGCATTCAGATATCAATGTATACGAATTTTCATGACTATCGGCTGGACAGTCCTGAAGTTCATGTGTTGACGCGACATCTAGTGGCAAGTTATAGGAAAATGGATAGCGCCAAACTCTTCCCCGTGTTCAAATATCTATGTATACCTATTTTCATAGCGATCATTTGCACAGTCAAGAAGTGATACACTGCAGGGCCATCTAGTGGTTCAATAAAGTAATGATTTGCTACAGCGCCGTCAAGTGGCGAGTTATAGCAAAATGGATAACGCCAAAATATTCTCATTGTTCAAATAGCTATGTATACTGATTTTCATAGCGACCGTTTGAATGGTCAAGAATTTGGCCTGCTGCAGCGTTATCTAGTGGCGAGTTAAAATAATAATGCATTGCAGTGTCATCTAGTGGTGAGTAACATCAAAAGGAACGCAGTTAGAATATATTCTTCGTGCTCAAATGTGTAAGTATAAAAAATTTTATGCCGATAGGTCGAACGGTATAGAAGTTGATGCTTTTCAGCGCCATTTAGCGGCAAGTTACAGCAAAATGGATAATGAAAAATATTCTCCGTGTTCTAATATTCGCGTGTACCAAATTTCATCGAAATCGGTTGGACGATATTCGCATAGCAAACGGCTAAACGGAATAGAATTCGACGTTCTGCTGCGCCACCTGGTGGCAAGTTAGAGGAAAACGGATAGCATAAAAAGCTTCTCCATGATAAAAGACTTAGGTGAACCAAATTTCATGGTGCAACGCTGCTCAACGGTGCTGGAGTTTTTCAACCTCATACACTCATACCAACATTCATTTTTATCTATAACCAGTGTCATTATATATCCCAGTCTCAAATAAAATCCAGTTTCAAATCTAAGCCTGGCCAAAGTGCCAACATACGCCATTTTGCAAGCGTTTTTTCAGGAAATCATTCGAAGCATTGACTTAGCAGCAATAATATATGGGAAATGGTTCGACCGCGAAAAAGTAAAGCAAGCCTTTATTTGAAAAGTTGAATCCCTTAATACAGCCGAATTTTTTAAAATGATCAACTATAACGTGTTTTATTCATCATTACTCCGATGTACTAAATGAGAAGATTTCAATTTTCTGAAATTTGGCGGAATTCCCCCAACTTAAATCAATGTACTCATTTGGCGAGAATTCTGGAGATAGATCAATTGAAATCCCTTAATAACTGCATTATTTCTTCACGGATCATTAAAATTTAACGCTGTATTCTAATAAAACCTTTGCACTTGTTTTCAAAAATCTATTTCCTTAAGCTCTCAATAAATTGCGCCAACCAGAAATCTGTGCAAACCGCTAGAAATCACTTTCACAAAATCGGCATTTGAGCCATTTTATTTTTTCGCCAAACTAAAATAATTTACCTATTAGCTTTGGAAATCTTCAATTCTTATTGTTTTGCGTGTAAAGCATTACATTCCTGCTCTGATTTCCCATGCACACGATATTATAATTAAAAAAAAAATAACCTTACGAATATAAACTAACAAAAAAAAAATCATTATTATTCTTTTATTTTTACTTTGAGAATTTAAAACATTTTATTCGGCAAAATCGCCACACATGGCAACCACGACCCTTATTTCACACTTTTTTCACTACAGGGGTTACAATTACGGAAAGATTTTTGCGTGAAGAGCATAAAAAATCTCTTAAATTCCGGGAACGGGTGGACTTTCAAAGTTTTAAAGTGGACTACGATTTATTCTATATTATTTTACATATCTGTGCTAAATTTCAGGCCGATAGGTCCATTTTTGTGGATTTGTATACGAACGACATTTTATTCGGCAAAATCGCCACACATGGCAACCACGATCCTTATTTCACACTTTTTTCACTACAGGGGTTACAATTACGGAAAGATTTTTGCGTGAAGAGCATAAAAAATCTCTTAAATTCCGGGAACGGGTGGACTTTCAAAGTTTTAAAGTTGACTATGAGTTATTCTATATTATTTTACATATCTGTACTAAATTTCAGGCCGATAGGTCCATTTTTGTGGATTTGTATACGAATCAAATCCACAAACAAACAAACAAACAAACAAACAAACAGAATTTCATTTTTATTTATAAGATATAACATTACAAATCAAAAGCAAGCTAAAATTCCACATTTCTAGAACTACGCAGTTTTAATTCAGTTGGAACCAAGGAATATGCTTTCAAAAACTGCAATTACTACACGGTCCCTTGCAATTTCTTTGTAATTTTGTAGACGGTCCCCACGTCCAGTCAATCTGGCGTCTTAAGCCATAACAAACCTCGAAAAACCGCTGCCCAGATTTTGGGATCTGCCAATAATTGCAACGTGCATGGATCATGTGACACGACCTCAAAAGTTAATAAAAGGGGGTGATGCAGCCCAGCAGAGATTTCTTCGTGTGACCGCAACTGCCAAGGAAAGATGTATCGAATCACCCAATAAAATAATGTAATCGCAGTTCGACTCATTCTTCCACCGACAGCCATAGCGGCCCAAGGATTATCACAGCACGCTCCAGCGTATGCCCGTCAGCGAAGACCGGCCAGGATCCCACAATAACGGCTCTAAGCCAGAGTCCCGAGCCGCCTTGCCAAATACCCAACGCCGAGAATGGGTCTCAAACAGCCTCGCGTCCTCCGGCACACGATAACAATCTTCTCGTAGCCGTTTAATGTTACATATATATAAGTAAAGTCGAAGTGTAGAGGTGTGCGGAGTTGTTAAATACCTACTTCCGCGGATACGGATATGAAACTGATAGATTTTTCTTAGTTGATTTCTTCCCTTTCTGACTTTACAAATAATTTTCTAAATAATTCTTGTCGAATAGTTCGAAAGTTCTAAAAAAAAGTTTATTTTTGAGATTTTTTTTTTCTTTTCTGGTCTGTATTTGGGCGATAAAGGGTTAACATTTTTGTTCATTTGAACAGCTCCGCAGGGCACAAATGAACACTGTGGGCCAGGCGTTTGCTACCTTTGCTTCAGAGCAGGTATGGGTAACCTTCGGAAAGTTGTGGGCCAAACTTCAGGATGTTAGCGGAGTCGCGGGTTGTATGATTGGGATTTATATGAGATTCTGAATGGTTTAAATGGACTTTTGGTATGTTCCGCCGGCCGGATAAAATCCGGGGTGGGCCACATCTAGCCCGTGGGCGGGATGTTGCCCATACATGCTTTAGAGCAGCGGTTCCCAACCGGTGGGGAGCGAAAGCCTTGAGGGGAGCAGAGCATTTGTAAGGGGGAGGGGGGCAAAAGAAAAACAGTCAAAGAGCAAGTCGTAATGCATGTTTAAAAAATCATCTTATTTATTCTTATTTTACTCAAAAACATATCTATTTCCACTTAAAATGTTTACTGAAACTTTACTAATTACAATATTTTGTAGGAAATTCGACTAAATGCTCACTGTAGAAGAATAAAAACAATATGTTTGCTGAGGAATGTGGGGGAGGGGGCATCATTTCAAGTTATCCTTTGTTGAGGGGGGGTAGAGGCACAATGTTAAAAGGTTGGGAACCGCTGCTTATGTATATAGTATAAACAGTTTTCGAATCACTGAAACAATTCGTTTAAGGATTAAAAATTTTAATAACACCTGACTAGCCTTACTCTAGGGCAAGTTCTGTAGCTCTTTCAATTTGTATTTACGATGACTTATTGGTTGATTCCTACTTTAACCCCCCCCCCCCCACACACACACACACACTCGCCAAGGTGGGATAACCATACATAATGCAGTTACCATGACGATTTTTTGTAATTATATGGCAACCATAATTTAAAGATGGCTGTTTGGAACAAATCTAAGTAGAGCATTACTTATTTGTTTATTTATTTATTTATTTGGGTTGCCAGTTTATCTAGTTTCAATAACTAAGAGTATTCAAATTCCTTAAATGATACAGTTATTGCTAATATATTTACTTTCGTTTATTTCGAACCTTATGCATGACTCCTGTAGAGACATGACTGCGAAGCTTTGCCGAATTGCGGCGAGGGCCATCATCAACTCAGGCCCACAGTTGCCCACAGAGGGCCCACATCAACTCAACACAAGGTCTGAACCTTACCATCTCGGATTTTCTTGAAATTTGGTACAGGTGTAGTATTGGTTTATTATATCCGTTTAAGTGTAGAATGAAACGAACACGGTTCTCTCGTGGGTTACAGTCAGACCAAAGTTTCCATTTGTCATAATCACATTGGTGGTACCGACATGTTATTGTGCTTGAATGACTATTCAATAGGGATCGACCGATACCACATTTTCGCCGATGACCGATACCGATACTTTACCTATAAATTCATTTTCAGAAATAGCCGATACCGATACTTTACATAATTTAATGTCATTTAAACCTACATCTGTATTCTGGATAGTTTTTGTAACGAGAGTATAGTTCGCGTTAAAATGAATAACAGCATGATGAAATTTGAGCCCAGTAGAAAGCATTAAAAAGAAAAAGCAGTGGATACATTGAAGTGTGAATTTACAGTAGTTACAGTAGTGAATTTACAGTAGTTCTAGTCTTTCTTTTCTCTTCAATCATGCCGACGAATGGCCGAATTTATAAAAAGCTGAGAACTGGGAAGCGTGCGGGTTCGGAATTCTTTCTCCTCGCGTGGCTGTCGATCTAATGGTCTACGGTTTTGGGCAATTTTCTCCAGATGTTATGGGAATATGCGTTAGACTCCCTTAAAAAGTCCTCTGCCCAAGCCTCCGCTATAGGTAGATGCCCCTCATTTAGGCTTGACAGAACAGAAACACGGGGGAGGGGGAGTTAAAGGGATATATTAATAAGAGAATCCATTTCCGGTGCCGACTGGTGCAAATATGTAAATCAATTTTTCTAAACCTCTATTTTGTCGCCTGTTTGTTGCTATGAGCCAGATAAAAGGATTTCATATTAGACCCAAAACAGCTTCCTGTTTGCTCTTACTATATGTGTCTTTGTTTTTGGTTCATGCCTCGATTTTGTGCTTACAAAAGTAAACACATGAAATTTATTCAACTTCAAAGCTTGCAAGTTTTATTTACATTTTCTTTAATTATAATTCTTCCACATATGAAAATATTTTTTAGATTACTTAAACTGCATTAAATTGTGATAATGTATAAACTGTCTGTACAGTACTATGTAAGTACATATGTATTTACATATTGTTCATTAAATACGTATGCAAATTCTTCCCTTAAAATGCATAATAAGTTCACATTAATTAATGTTTTATTTATCTGCTCCAATTATTTAACCACTAAGTGAATTATTAAATGTTTTAGCAAGATTTCTTTTTAATATGAACTCATATGATCATTTTTAAGTTCTTTTTGAAAATTCGTATATTTTGATTCTCCGAACAGGGTTAAGTCACAAATAATCCGGATGATCCATGAATTTGATCTTTTCCGTAGGAAGAACAGGTACACGCCGATTATTCCTGTGTTTTCCTCATATTAAATACTATTCACAAGAAATATGTTTTTTACCCCAAAATTTGAAATAAACTAAATAATAATTAGTATTACTAATTATACTAATACAGCTTCAACTTTTTTAATTAACAATATAAATAACTATTAGATATAGATAATTATTACATTTCTCAAAACAGAATGATACACAAATACTAAGTTCTCTCATTAATCTGATAGATAATAAAATCATTAAATGTTTGATAATTCATACTTTTGATAGTGTTTAATTATGACCAACAGGGGCATCGGGCATTGATAGATTTGGGGGCCCCAAAATCTATGAAATTTGTTATATTTTTCATAAAATTTTGATATAAAAACTATTTCAGAAAAAACATTTAAAATTGGGGGCCCTTTCAAGTCGGAGGCCCTAGGCAAAGTTCCGATTTGCCCATATAATAATAAGGCCCTGCGCTTCACGACCAAAACCACATCATACTTTAAAACTTCAACCTTTCAAAACCATCAAAAAGAGGTTTCCAAATGGAAGAAAATGTGCCTCACTATTTTCAGCAGACTTTTAAAATGTGAATATTATTATCAAAATTTAAAATCACAGAATGCAAAACAATGTAAAATAGCGGAATTTTGAAGTGCATTTACATATTTTATTCTCTAAATTCGTGGATTGTCTTTACTTTTGAAAATTTCATTTATACAATGAAATGTAAGGAATAGTAAGTTTAACAAATTTATAATAAATACCAATTTATTTTTAATTGAAAGTCATAATTTAATACTTTTAAACATCGAATTAAGTAAAAAGTTTGTAATATTATCTGAAATAACTGCAAAAATCTCTTATCTTTGTACAACGAAATTTTCTCTATAGCGAATTTTTTAACTGGAACCGAGCGAGTTCGTTACAGTGAGATTCAATTGTGTGTGCATATATATATATATATATGAATGAACTCTTTTTCGAGTCCACACAGTGAGAAAATAAACGCTTATAAAACTGAAGTAAAATTCTAGCCTACCTCTCGAAATTTGTTTTTTGTAATCCTTGTAGATAGCGTATTTAGTGTTGGGCACCAATTAAAAATAATTTAGAAGAATGGATTATTGTCCTGTTAAACTGTCATCTAACGATAACGATTCTTTGTCCATAATTTCGACCACACTTGGTGATACGACATCCATAGCGATGGTTAGAATTAAAAAAACAAAACAAAAAAAGAAAACAGTTCGAAAACACTCGCGCAAACAAATGTGCCAATGAAACGACGCCTCTCATCTCATTACCAAACTAAAGATTCCAGAATGGTTGCGCCTGCGTACTTTTCTTCTGAAAAGCGAAGTATCGGTTGAAAAGTATCGGTGAAAATGGATGAAAGCAACAGAAACCGATACTTTCCCGATACTTTTAGAATCGGAAGAACCGATACCGATACCTAAAAAAATAGGAGGTATCGGCGCCGATACTATCGATTGCCGATACTATCGGTCGATCCCTACTATTCAATCTATTTCAATCGTAACCTAGACTGCCAGAATTCTGAGTAAAGTAACATTCATCAGCAACTACGATTCGTCATCATCCATTTCCCGATACCGGTACGGCCTCACGCCCTCGCGCAGTCTGCTCTATGAATATTTTATGAATGGGAGAAAACAGAAATATTCCGATCCATATCACGCTATAACTGTAGCAGGATGCTATAAGCACAGAATTTCTTGCTGCATTTTGCTTGTATTATTAAGGCCGATTCTCATAATCGACGTTTTCTAATTATTTCAATGGAGAACGGAAAAATTGACCGAAACATTTCTCCATTGTGTGGGGAGAGGAGTTTGCGGTTTAGCTCAGAAATCTTTTGTCGGTGGATCCCGAATGGTCATTTAACCCTTTGAGGCGCAGCCCTTTCCCAATGCTGAAAAAAGAGCAGCCGTTGCCATCGCTCGACTTAACTACCAGCAAGATGGCGGACGATCGAAACGTTCATCGCGTGCCACAGATCTAGAGACCCTTTTTTGACGACAGCTGGCTGTGCCCCATCTTACTGGTAGTTAAGTCGAGCGATGGCAACGGCTGCCCTTTTTTCAGCATTGGGCAATCTACCCAGCTGTTCTTGCATGCTTCCATTTTCCAGTAGATGTCAGCAGGCGCGTAACCAGGAAAATTTTCCGGGGGGGGGAGGGGGAATGAACTTATATGTGCATAAAAAGACGGAATTTTATCACTAATCCAAAAATTTCGGGGAGGGGATATATCCCGATATCCCCCCCCCCTGGCTACGCCCCTGGATGTCAGTGCTGTTAAAAATAATCGTGACAATTTTTTGACGGGAAATGACATACCAAAAAGTAAAGAATTCTCGTGGAACTATGTCACCCGCAACTATTTTTATAGAAATCAAACCTATTCTTCGTGACTGGCAGCAGTCAAAACGTCAGAGTTTGGTGTTTTCAGAGCGGGTACACTGCGCGTTAAAGGGTTAAAAGTCGTAAAATTCGCGCGAAGAATGTCTTCTTAAACCTTGTAGCGACAAAAAGATTTCGGTTATGAGCATCCGCTTAAGTCTGCAAAGCGAGCTTCGTTGTCAGAGTTGAATGGCAGGCACATTGCTAGACCACAATCATTTTGTGTTTCTGTTTTATAATATGGACCGCACAGAAACATGCGCAAATTTCGCTTTCGCAGCTCAAAACGCCCCAGAAAAATTGATGATTTTCTCCTGAATACCAAGTGGACGGAACATGAATGACCCATGTTTGGATTAGGTTGCAATGTGTCCACCATGGCACAAGTGAGAACAGCTGTTCGGTTTAACAGAGATAACTATTAAAAGTGATGTTTATAGTTGTGATAGTTGTGATGCCAACATGAATGACAGGAGAATTTTTTTTTATTAATTACTGCCGCAACTAGAGATTACGTTATCCACAGCAAATCTTAATTTTGGTGTCCATGTTAGCACGGCAACCGGGGCACCTGCCCCGCTTGCCTCTCCTTCCCAATCCCTAGTTGCAGGCGTGTTATAAATATGTGTACAGTTTTAATGTAGTTTACAAAGTTACACTTGTTACCCTAAGACCCCTTGGAACAAAAGAAGGCTCTGTCGGGTGTTTGTATAAATCACTTTGTTCAAATGTAACGTTAACATTGATCCTCCCTCAAAACTGGACATCTAATTTTTAGGCAATAGTATGAAGTGTGTAACTCGCGACTTACGTAAGCTGCGTTTTAGTAACCATGGCCCCAGTCCATCGCGTATTAATGAGGTTAGGCTGTATTTACCATCGCAGTTTACCATCGCAGTTATAGCACTCCAAAACTAACTATGATAAGCACTCGGTGTTTTTTCAATATATATCGAAATGGTCGTTTTAAAATAAGGATAAACAAAAAAAAAATACATAACTGACTTTTTAAGTAAACGATAAAATGCATTTAAAATTCAGCCTATAATAATATTTAACCCTAAAATAAAATAAGATTTTTCAACAGAATCTGAAAAGAAGAAATTTATTTCTCCCGGGAGAAAAGCAAATCTGCTAAACTATTTCCGAAATATGTTATGGAAATCCAGCTTTTAAATTAAGACATCTATAACGACTAAGCTGTCAGCATTTCACTTAGAATTTTTCTTTGTGAAAAGTGTTGCTAACACCACATTAATTATTCTCCTGTTCTTTTTTCTTTTTGTCAGCGTTTAACAGAAAAGGGCGCAATTATATGAATTCGTTTCATTCGTTATTCGTTCATTCTCGGGCTATCAACTACTGATATATACGCAGATATTTAAATTCTTTTCGCCCCTCTTTCTGTCTTTTGTTTTCAAGAGAATGTAATTAATTTTCTCGATGGAACGCTCTCTTTTGCTATTTGAAATGACGGCTTTCTTTTTACAAATGTTTTTGGCTCGCGCCATTGACTTACAAAACGGATAAGCTGTTCTTAACAGATTGTGTTGGATAGAATTTCATAATGAGTAATGAATTGGGAAAAATGATGCTGTTTTAATTTCGTTTAAGGCGACAACCAAAAAATTTTTCTTCCGCTGAACTGAGTGTATTTATTCCACCAATAATTCAACTTCTTTAAATTGAATGAAAATCAAACATCCTTACATGACAATGGCGACAGGCAATGAAATTCTGAATAATAACAATAATAAGTGGTTGTATCAGGTAACCGCAGGTATATTTTAAGAAAACTTGTCCAAACTAGGACCAATTTCGAAAAAACACTGCGAAACTGCCGGTATTTCAAATTTATCTCCTTCAGTACGACTCTATTAAATAAATAAATAAGTGAATAAATAAATAAATAAAGCTTATATCAGTTATTATTGAAATCTTTAATTGCCTTCATTCTTTCTCATGACACGATTGCCGAAATATTTCTCAAAATTTTATCCAGTTCGTAGTATAGCATTTGCCTCCCGAAACATCTCTTTTTCTTCAGGATGAGTCCCCACTAGAGATGAGTTCGGGCTCATTTTTTGAAGCCCGAGCCCGAGGACTTTAAATCCGAGCCCGCCCGAGCCCGAGCAATATTATTTATGTCGGAGCCCGAGCCCGAAAGTTTAACTAAAGATGAAAAAAAAAACTCAATTACTTCATTGATAGAATACAATAAATTTTGCCGTTTGTGCAAATTAAAGACAAATACAGTTGCAAACTCCCAATGCACTTTCTAATTCTTTGTATCCATTCTTTATCAAAAAATGTCGGATCTCATGACTAACTAAGGAATATAAACCGCCGTTCTAAAATACCCAAAGTTCTTCACGCATCTTCTAGGCGCCCGTGCCTCTATTTTTTTTTTTTTTTTTTTTTTTTTTATAAGTGTTTTATTTTCCTCATGAATCGCCTTTTAAAAACTGTTTCAAGCAGTATGTTCAATAAAGGAGAAATTTTTCACGAGCCCGAGCCCGCCCGAGCCCGAACACAATTGTGAATTACAGAGCCCGAGCCCGGTTCGGGCACAGGCTCGGGCTCGGGCTCGGGCTCGGGCTGAGCCCGTCTCATCTCTAGTCCCCACGGCGTTTTTCATACTTTCATCACGCATTTGCCTGTAAAACTCCTTTACCTGAATAAACAGTTAAATTGCAATGAAATGAAAGCATTTTCTATCACTACCAATTCATATTAGCTGATATTTCAAAATCCTTTGTTACAAACAAGAGATTCGCTCTTTAGACTGCCATTTAAAGCTTGATAAGACGAATTGATTTTTTTTTTCATTTTCTAATCAGTTTTTGTAACTAAAGATACTTCATGAATTTTTTTTTCTCTAAAACTGCATGTTCACTATAAAGAATATGATGTAGTTTAAAAATATATATACACTGGTGAGATTCTAATGATATCATTAACACTTTCTATGTCTATTCTTTTGAACAAGAATTTCAAATTTAAACTGCCTTTTTGAGCTCTAGAATTCTTCTCTTTCTTTGAAATCGCAGGATAATGGATACATACAATTATCTTTGTTAGTAGATACCCGAGTCTTTATAGAGGAAAAGGTGTAAAAAGGGGACCATGTGTAACTATGGTACCCCTCTCCAAGTAGCTATGGGAGGTACTGCTGATTGGCTGACAGGACTCTAGATAAAATGTGCCATTTGTTAATATAAGATAGCAGAGAGCAGTTAGAACCATTCTTTCAAGCAATGTGGACGCAGCGAACTGGTACCTATTATGCGAACTGGTGCCGATTTCTGGACAGCAAACTTTTGACAGGTATCTAAAATTGTTTTCTTTTCGCTTTC
The DNA here is from genome assembly GCA_038373885.1 of Cheiracanthium punctorium. Lineage (NCBI taxonomy): Eukaryota > Metazoa > Arthropoda > Arachnida > Araneae > Cheiracanthiidae > Cheiracanthium > Cheiracanthium punctorium. The sequence goes on from JAWZYV010003142.1 coordinate 13,142, forward strand.
TTATGGGTAATTTAAAATAATTTCACAGTGACATCTGGAAAGTGGATATCCGAAGCTAAATTTAGAAGCATGCCTTAAATCAAACACGCATTTCTGTTACGTGTAATGATGGACATTTTTCTGGTATTCTGTGTCTCCTCCCCATGTGGACAGTGAGAGTGGTACCAACTTGGACATCCACGATGGGAATAAAACAGACTTGAGCAATGCAACTTGAGTCTTTTGTGATGGAATATTCTTTGAAGACACTCGCAAAGAAGTGTGCATTAACTTGGTTATTTGCCAGATGTTGGTACACTGAAACAGCCACTTGTATTCTCTATATCATCAAATAACTGTACTGTACTAAAAAAAATTTCTATCAATTTGTATTGTTTAACCTGTTTTTAACATTTGAAACTATTTTTTGGCAAATTTTTGGAGACGGTTCCCAGCAAACACAGCCTTATCGGGTAAGGGATGGGCCGACATCGGCAGTGCCGTTTCGATGTCGGCATTGGCATGATGGTAACTGGAGCGGTGTCGGCAAAATGCGTTGGCGTAGGCAAAAGAAAGGTGATTTCGGGCATGCAACGGTCCGATTGCGGCAAGTCTTTTAGGGTTAACATGCGATTTCGGCGATGTACCGCATAACCGATATCGGCCCAGAAGTGTAATTTCTAAACTTAACGGTATAAAACCAGCAAGCAGCACATATATATTGTTATAGTAATACTTTTTAATTTATGTTTCGATACTTACTATTTATCCCACCATGGCCGAGAGGATAAGGCACTGAACATGGTTGAAATGTGAAGGTCCAAGGTTCTGGTCTACCGCGTATCTGTCAATCTACAGTTTGGATTTTGGAGGATTTTCTCCAAATGTAATGTGAATGTGCGTTAGACAACGTAAACAGATTTTTGAACATATAATTGAGGATAAATCACCGTTGTATCCCCAATTCTAGAACAGAATTTGGGGGAATTTTATAAAATTTTTATAAATTCAAAAGATTATCTAATATTCATAAAATGAAAGAAATATGATTGATTTTTATAAAATTAGGGAATAAATAATTACTATAACTAATGTTCAACCCCAATTTTATTGTTTATTAATTGTTTTATAGTTTGGAATTTATAGCTTTTTTTTTTAAAGCTTAATTTACTTATTTTACCCCAACCCTCCTGTGGCGGATACAGAAAAATTGGTTGCCGACCATGTCCGAGTGGATAAGACACCCAACATGGTAGATGGCCGAAGAGTGAAGGTCAAGGTTACTGGTACGCGAGGCTGTCGATTTAATGGTCTGGAGTTTAGGGCGATTTTCTCCAGGTGTAACGTAAATACGCGTTTGAACCTTCTAAAAGTTTCTCCGCTTAAGGCATCCCCATTTAAGCAGATAGCCTTCGCGTAGCTTTGCCATAACTACAAAATCATATGAAATCAAATCAGAAAATTGGTCTTCGAGTCACATTAAAAAAAGAAACTTGCTAATTTGGCTGAAATGAAATGCACAATAAAGAAAAATATCACATTAAACCAAAATAATTTAATGGGAGGAGCCAGTTTAATGAAAAAGCTCATTTGATTAAAACAAAATGCACAGTGAAAAGAAGGATTGAGGGGGGGGGGGCTGGGTGTCAAGTTCCCAAACACCTTCCTAGGATCCGCCATATTGCGCTTTGTCCGATTTTATTCCACATCTGAACCCGGGTTTAACAGGATCGCTCTGATCATTGAAAATATGCACTGGTTTAATTTTTT
>JAWZYV010003144.1:0-14630 GCA_038373885.1 Cheiracanthium punctorium
TTTAAAAATTTAAAAAAATTTAAATTTTCAAAATTATGTTTTACTATCCGCCAGAACACATTCGCCACCATTTTTTAATTTTTATTGTTATATTTTAAGAAGTCCTCGGTTTGATTGTAAAAATATGCAGTCCTCGATTTCCACAAAAGGAGAGACTGTGTGTGTGTGTGTGTGTGTGTGTGTGTGTGTGTGTGTGTGTGTGTGTGTGTGTGTGTGTGTGTGTGTGTGTGTGTGTGTATGTGAGTGAACGCGATAGCTCCTAAACGGGGCATTCGATTGAGCTCAAATTGGGTATATATGTTATAAACCACCATCGTAAGACCGACATTGATTTTGAAGTGTATAGAACTTATAGTTTTTCTACTGGGCTACTACAAAGATTTCTTTTACATTATGGCTTATGGGGGGGGGAAATTCTTGAAAGTGCTCTAGCGTTTAAACGGTACATTCGATTGAACTCATATTGGGTATATCTAATAAATAAAATTCTCATGTCACAGTGTTAGTTACCATACTCCTCCAAAACGGCTCAACCGATTTTAAAGAAATTTTATATGTATATTCGTTAGGTCTGCGAATATGAATTTGTCTTATACCTGTAAGTCACAAGGGCGGTCCACCTCAAAATTTTTAGCACCAGAGTGCTAATAAGTTCAATCAGGATTTTTGTCTAGGCATTAGCGCATCGAGTCCCTTTTCAAATGTGTTTGCCAGATAACGTGGAGAGGGGGGGGGGGGCGTTAATAAACTGTTGAAAGTCGCACAAGGATTTGCAATTTTTGATAATGGATCGCTAAATGGGGAGCCAAAACGTGACAATTTATTATAAATATATTTCGAGTATAGTTAGAAAACGCCTGGCGTATATTGTAACACAGTTTTATTAGGCGATTTTCATATTGATTTCTATTCTGAAGAAGTGCTTTGTGGAACAAGAAAGGAAAACACTGTACACTCATGGATTATAATTCCCATTTCATGTCTTTGCGGCATAGTTGGAATATGCCTATAAGAGGAATATGCCTGGCGAAGATTGTAAAACAGTTTCAGTAGGCGATTTTAAGGTAGATTTCGATTCCAAAGATGTGTTTTATGGTACAAGAAAGAGTTGATTACTATTTTAACGCCCCCCACTCTCACCAACCTAAAAAATCCCCGTACTTTGGCGAGCTTTGCAGTCATGGGTCTCTGGGAGTAATGCACAAGTTTCAACGGTACTTAAGTATTATCCCGGCGGTCCTCTAAGACAAGCAATTTTCACCAAGATAAATGCCGGGCACATGAAATTGTTGATGGTTTGGAATACGATTGGCAATAGTTTGCCAGCAAATTTGACGAAAAAGTAGTTTGGCGGAAGTGACAGCCGGCATAATACGTACGTACCGTTTCGGCGCTCCCAAAAGAACTAGATGAAAACTAAAGTAAAGAAATTAGCGATAAACGCACCAGTTAAGGAATTTGAAGACACTTTATTATTACAACTACATTAATTGGCAATCCAAAATAAATAAAAATGTAACGGCATGCTGTGCTTACATGTTGTTCCAAATCGCCATTTTAATTCTAAATTATGATTGCCACATAAATGCAAAAAATTGTCATTGTAACTGCATATGTTTAATAATAATCGCCACCTTGGCGAGAGTCGAGGCGTTAAAGTAGGAATCAACCCAAGAAAGACATACATGGTATACGCATGTATTATGATGCGCATTCGAAACATTATATAGAACGAATATACTTGGCGAATATTGTAAAATAGTTTTAGTAGACGATTTTAAGATAGATTTCGATTCCAAAGATGGGTTTTACGAAACAAGAAAAAAAAATACAGCACAGTCATGAATAATATACACTTTCCAACTTAATGGAATATGAGAGAAAAATAGGGACGATGCATAAATTATGATACGATTTTAATATATAGCGCTATAGTGCGTATTTAAAATCTGAAAATGTTTCAGATTTTCATCCTTTTATTATTATTTTTTTTTTTTGATAAAATTTTTTATGGAATGACTATGAATAAGTCTCAAGGCCAAACTATGTTTGTTTGTGGCTTAGATTTGAGCACGCCATGCTTTTCACACGGACAATTATACGTGGCATGATCTCGAGTGGGCAAACCATGCAGTTTGTTTGTGTTAGCTAAAAATATTGTTCACTCTATTCCGTTAAGTGATTGATATTATTTTTTAGTAAAATTATTGTAATTAGCAATATATATAAATGTAAAGAATAAATTACAATGAATTAAAAATATAAATGTTTGGTATTGTGTTATTTTTATATTCCAGCATTAGCGCTCCATGCTTCTTCCACTCATATACCACATCCTCACACACTTACAATAAGTTAGTCATTTCTTTCTACTAAAATAATCCTAGGAATAATTTATATGGCAAAACAACGTTTGCCGGGTTAGCTAGTTTCAGTATAAAAATATGAATTAATTTTAGTTTTTTAAAAACTATCATAAATTATGGAAAATGTAAAATTTATTGTACTAAATGAAGCGTAATTTTATTAAAATTAAAATTTTGGAGTTCAGGATTGTTAAGGGATGCCTGACATAGACTTTTCATGATCTGCTCCTTGTCAATTTCACTTCTCTACCAATGTGGAATGTGAAAATTTTTCTTATGTTTTTTTTACAAAAAAGCTTTAAAGCATCTATAAAAGTATTTGAAGATTCAACAACATGCGCCATAAAATCCTTTGTTTATTGCTTTAGCCAGATACTCAGCAAAGACTCTATTGCGGATAGTTATCGTGTGTGCTAGAACTCAAGTTAAGAGGTATGGAAATTTGAGAAAACAAATTTTCATTTTCTTTAATAAGATATGGTTTTTACTTGTATCCCCCTCTTGCATTCTTATTGCTTGCTGTCTTCCTCTTGCCAATGTAAATAGTGCGGTTTTTTTCATAGGTGTGGAATTTTTAAATGTATCTTGAGTGGAAGTTGAACATTTAAGAAAAATAACAAGTATGAAGTTCATTTCTTATTGAATTTCATTACATGCAGATTGTTTAGTATTCTTCCTCGTTCCCATCTGCGATACAGTTTGTCCAAATTGAGACTTTAACATACCGGGGTTTTGAGGCCCACCTTCTCAGTGTTTTGTCAAGCAATGAATATTCTTTTGAATGCTGGCAGTATATTAATCACTTTTCTGGTGGCAGTTTTTAGATCCGCATTTGAAGAGATCTTGCTTCCTGTGCCCTATTTTTAAAAATTGTCCAGGCGTTTTTTTGAAAATTATAAGAAATCTTTAAATGCAGTATAGCAATAGATTATTATATTTTACTAGCTGAAGTACCCGTTCTTCGCACGGGAATGAATGGAATTTTTGATATTAATATTTGTTGTGATTACTATTTACTGTAATAAAGAGATATAGCAAAATGGATATCGCGTTATATTGTGTTCAATAATCATGCATACTGAATTTCAAGGCAATCGTTTTTACGGTGCAGAAGGCGAGGCGGCGTAGCACAATCTAGTGGCGAGTTTTAGCAAAACGGATACGGCAAAAATATTCTTCGCATTCAGATATCGATGTATACGAATTTTCATGACGATCGGCTGAATAGTCTTGAAGTTCATGTGTTGACGCGACATCTAGTGTCAAGTTATAGGAAAATGGATTGTGCTAAACTCTTCCCCGTCTTCAAATATCTATGTATACCTATTTTCATAGCGATTATTCGCACAGTCAAGAAGTGATACACTGCAGGGCCATCTAGTGGTTAATTAAAGTAATGATTTGCTACAGCGCCGTCATGTGGTGAGTTATAGCAAAATGGATAACGCCAAAATATTCTCATTGTTCAAATAGCTATGTATACTTATTTTCATAGCCACCGTTTCAATGGTCAAAAATTTAGCCTGCTGCAGCGCCATCTAGTGGCGAGTTAAAATAATAATGCATTGCAGTGCCGTCTAGTGGTGAGTAACATCAAAAGTAACGCAGTTAGAATATATTCTTCGTTCTCAAATGTGTAAGTATAAAAAGTTTTATGCCGATCAGTCGAACGGTATAGAAGTTGATGCGTTGCAGCGCTATTTAGCGGTAAGTTACAGCAAATGGATAGTGAAAAATATTCTCCGTGTTCTAATATTCGCGTGTACCAATTTTCATCGAAATTTGTTGGACGATATTCGCATAGCAAACGGCTAAACGGAATAGAATTCGACGTTCTGCTGCGCCACCTAGTGAAAAGTTAGAGGAAAACGGATAGCATAAAAACCTTCTCCATGATAAAAGACTTAGGTGAACCAAATTTCATGGTGATCGGTAAAACGGTGCTGGAGTTTTTCAACCTCCTACACACATACCAACATTCATTTTTATCTATAACCAGTGTTATTATACGTATATACCAGTCTCAAGTAAAATCCAGTTTCAAATCTAAGCCTCGCCAAAGTGCCAGCATACGCCATTTTGCAAGAGTTTTTTCAGGGAATCATTCGAAGCATTGACTTAGCAGCAATCAAAATGGGAAATGGTTCGACCGCCAGGCATTTATTTGAAAAGTGGAATCCCTTAATACAGCCGCATTTTTTAAATTATCAACTATAACATGTTTTATTCATCGTTACCTCGATGTACTAAACGCGAAGATTTCAATTTTCTGAAATTTGGCGGATTTCCCCCAAGTTAAATCAATGTACTCAATTGGCGAGAATTCTGAAGCTACATCGCTTGAAATGACCCAATAACTGCATTATTTCTGCACGGATAGTTAAAATTTAATGCTGTATTCTAAGAAAACCTATACACTTGTTTTCAAAAATGCTATTCCCTTAAGCTCTCAGTAAATTGAGCCAAAAAGCCTAAAACTGTGCAAACCGCTAGAACTCACACTCTAAAAATCGGCCTATCAGCCATTTTATTTTTCGCCAAACTAAAAAAAATTACATATCAGTCTCGGATATCTTCGATCCTCATTGTTTTGCGTATAAAACATTTCATTCCTGCTCTCATTTCTTATGCGCACACGATATTATAATTAAAAAAATAACCTAAAAAAATAAACTAAAAAAAAAAAAAAATTATTATTCTTTTATTTTTACTTTACGAATTTAAAACATTTTATTCGGCAAAATCGCCACGCATGGCAACCAAGATGCTTATTTCACACACTTTTTTCACTACAGGGGTTAATATTACGTAAAGCTTTCTGCGTGGAGAACATAAAAAATCTCTTAAATTCCGGGAACGGAAATTAAGGGAACACTTCAGGAGGAAAACGTTTTTAAGTGGAGTTTCAAAGTTTTAAAGTGGACTATCATTTATTCTATATTATTTTACATATCTGTGTAAAATTTCAGGCTGACATGTCCATTTTTGTGGAATTGTATACTACCCAAATCAACAAATTGACAAACAGAATTTCATTTTTATTTATAAGATAACCTACGCTTGTTTTTAAAAATACCCTCTCATTAAATTGCGCCAAGCGCTAGAATCATAGAAAATCTGACACACTTTCAGATTTTTAAATACGCACTAAAGTGCTATATATAAAAAGAGTTATAATCCATGGGTCTTCCCTATTTTTGTTCCTTCTTTCATGAAGTTGGAAAGTGTATCATTATTCATGAGTGTGATTAAAAAAAATTAAAATTGATATTTCTAACATCCTTTTTCTTGATGTAATACATTAGATGCAGAAAAGCTACTCTGAAAAATGCACAATTCCAACTGAATGAAAATTTCAAAAACTTATACGCAGGTGTATTCATAACCCAAATAGCAGACGATTAAATTACGATAAATAGCGCCAAGCGTTAGAATCCTCCTCAAAATCGCGAGAATGCTGAAGATACATCGCTTGAAATCCCTTAATAACAGCATTATTTTCGCAGGGATCATTAAAATTTAACGCTGTATTCTAATAAAACCTTTGTACTTGTTTTCAAAAATCCGTTTCCTTAAGCTCTCAGTAAATTCGCCAAGCCGGAAACTGTGCAAACCGCTAGAACTCACTTTCTCGGCATTTGAGCCATTTTATTTTTTCGCCAAACTAAAAAATTTTAATATATTAGCCTCGGAAATCTTCAATTCTTATTGTTTTGCGTATAAAACATTTCATTCCTGCTCCGATTTCCCATGCACACGATATTATAATTAAAAAAAATATAACCTTACGAATATAAACTAACAAAAAAAATCATTATTATTCTTTTATTTTTACTTTGAGAATTTAAAACATCTTATTCGGCAAAATCGCCACACATGGCAACCACGATCCTTATTTCACACTTTTTTCACTACAGGGGTTACAATTACGGAAAGCTTTTTGCGTGGAGAACATAAAAAATCTCTTAAATTCCGGGAACGGGTGGACTTTCAAAGTTTTAAAGTGGACTATGATTTATTCTATATTATTTTACATATCTGTGCAAAATTTCAGGCTGATAGGTCCATTTTTGTGGATTTGTATACAACTCTAATCCACAAACAAATAAACAAACAAACAAACAAACAAACAAACAAACAAACAGAATTTCATTTTTATTTATAAGAAGATTAATATTAGTTTGAGGGAATTAAGATTCAATGCCGCAAAAAAAGGTTGAAATTTCAATTTGGCTATAATAATGTTGACAGTACAATTTAGTACGTCAAAAAACTATTGCATATTTGTATGGAAATGCAGTTGTGGATAATAATTAGCATGCAATTAGTTCAAAAAGCTTGGTAGTTTTTATAGAATACTAGCCGCCTCCGGCGACCAGTTAGTTCGCCATCTTAATAAATCTTGTTCGGGGAGAATCCTGTTCCTCACCGGCTTCCTTGGCACTGAAATCTCTCAGATTGTGAATTGAATTTAAAATTAAGATGGTTACAAACAGGAGCGGCCCTAGGGTAAATGGTGCCTCTCATGGCCGTCGCTAGAATATTTCCCAGGGAGGGGCAAAGACTACTACAGGGGGGGGGGGTGAAGACTACTCCAGGGGGGGGAAAAGACTACTTCAACGTATGGTTACCATGTTGAAAAGAACAAAAAAGCAAGGGAAAATACTTCATACAAAAATCCAGGGGGCACTGCTCTATGCTGCCGGCGCCCATGGCGCCCCTTCTAATGGAAAAAAGACGTCCCCTTTTATGCTCTACTTAGTTTTTGAGTTCCAAATGACACCCCTTCGAAGCCGGCGCCCAGATGAGATGCTTACCCTGTCGGGTCTCCCCTGATTACAAAAATAAGATGGTTCCCTAGTAGCAATAACCCATCGGTCGATGAGAGGCGGGTGAGTTAAATCCGAGGAGAGGAAGCAATGGCCGATCACGGCTTTTCATCCAAAAAAGGGGAAATTTCATCGGCAACTGGTACAAAATGTCCGCTCGGGGGACCAAAGCCGATCATTGTTTGCCGATGACTCCGATGAAATAACGAAAAGAAACCGATAAACTGTTTAAAATATATTTGTTAATAAAAAATAAACAACTGGCAGCAAAATTTTCAAAAAATGTCCGTTCTTTTTATTGTGTTTTCGTTTTTTGTATGCTAAATTTCCGTTTTTCTGGAAAAAAAAAGAATTCTTCCTCCCCCCGGGCCCGAACCCTGAGCATACCGATTCCCAGCTAAGCACGCTACCTCTAGACCATCGAATCTTGTTATGTGTAAGGCAAAGTGTGAAGTACCGCTTATTTTAGTCTCAGATTGGGACTTTGGGTGAAATGTTGACAAAGTGTTGTTCAGCTATTATTAATAATAGTCAAATTATTCGATTAGTAAGAAATTAATTTCACTTTTTACCAATGTATGTAAGTAGCAACAACATTAATAATTAAAAAATAATATTGCCAATTGTATAGAAATTTTACTGTGATTTTAAGTTTCATATTTCTTGGATAACTTTTAAAAATTAACTGATTTCTCTTCTTGCTGTTTACATTAAAGAGGTTTCAAAAGAGTTGCTCATTGTAATGAAGTTTCCGTTTTTCTTATAATGCAGCTGACGCTCAAATAGATTTTCTTTTCTTTTTTTTAAACACATTTTTTAAAAAATTATTTAAATATTACAAACGATTTTTATGTAATAAACACTTACATTATTTTTTTGTAAATATTTCTTTTCAAATTTAAATTTTGTGGGAGGGGGCAAGGGGGGGATACCACCCTCCTGCCCCCTCCCAACCCCAATACAAGAAATTTGAAGTAAATTATGCGATTAATTCAAGAATTGTTCAAAATTTTCCTTAGATTATGCAAAGGCACATCTAAATTACGCAAACATTTATAGGAATTTGGGTAAAGTGTAAACCACTGGGGACGCCTGCAAGGCCCGATGGCTATAGGGCTGCAGTTTCGGACAAGATATTGTTTTTCGGTTTCCCATCGGCGAAACTGCTCGTCTAGATCACTTCTATCCATGAATAAAAATTCATCTATTGCAGATAAACAAAAGTGCACTTGCCGATGACTGAATTCGACGAGTCGATGAGTTAACGATGAGTCGATGAACGACCGAGCAGAAAACAAGCAGTCATTGCTACTAGGGTTAAATGATAAGATCCTACAAAAAGGAACAAATTATTTTCGTCCTATATTAATTATGAAGAGCTTCTGGATATATTGGCCTTTATCGAAAATGGAAAGGAAAAAAAATCTAAGAAAATCTGAAACAATTTCAGATTTTAAATACGCACTAAAGTGCTATGTATTAAAAGCGTATTATAATACATGGGTCTTCCCTCTTTTCCTTCCTTATTCCATTAAGTTGGAAAGTATATCATTATTGATGAGTGTCATTAAACACAATTAAAATTGATATTTCTAACAATTTTTTTCTGGATGTAATACATTAGAAATAGATGGGTAAAAGCTGCATAGAAAAATGCACAGTTCGAACTGAAATAAAGTTTAAAAACTCATTCAGGTGTATTCATAATTCAAGTAGCAAAAGCAGACGATAAATAGCGCTTGGCGCTAGAATCACATCTTCTCAAAATAGCACATCAACCCTTTTATTTTTCGCCAAATTAAAAAGTTGCACATTTATTTTCGGAAAATTACCAAATTCTATTTTTCTTTTGAGTATAAATCATTTCATTCCTGCTCTGATTTCACATGCACACGATATTTTAACTAAAAAATAACCTTGCAAATAATCCAAACAAAAAAAAGTGATTCTTTTATATTTACTTCAAGAGTCTTAATCTCATTTAATAAACATGCCAAATATGGCAACCTAGATATGTTTAAATTCTCACTCATTCCACTACGGGGTTACAATTGCGAAATGGCGAGCGAAAAAATGAGCCTTCTGCGACACGTTTTTTATCGATATCTCCTAAAATAATTCGAATTTCGGAAAAATCGCTTCGAGGCGTGTCGGGACCTGTCCTGAAGAATTTCCGTACAAAATCTGGTAGGTCTACGATCTCCCGTTTCGAAGCTACGCGAGACAGACAAACTAACTAACGGACAGTTTACACATTCCTTTATTTATATAGATATAGTGTTGTTACGGGTCAAGGAAAACCAGAAAAACCTAGAATAGTTAGGAAATTTTACTTTAACAAAAAAAGTCAGGGAAAATTCCAAAATTTACCTAAAAACTTAAAAAATCTATAAGTGTGACTTGTAAAAGTACCTGAAGTCTTCATTTATAAGTTAATTTTAGATTTCATGTATGTTCTGGAAGAAATGTCTTGACATATGTGCACAGCAGTGGTGGATACGGTATCATTTTTTGGCAGGGCCTAGTTTTAGAAAGGAAAAGGCTTATTTAACCTAAACAAATTCTCTAAAGCAGCACTTTAATCTCCTTTTTATTTTTATTTTTTTAGCTTGGCCCTTCCCCAAAAAAATTCTGCATTCCTCACTCTTGTGCACTTGTATCAAGTCATATTTAAAGCATTCCAGGTATAGGACAAATGAAAAATTATTTGTAAATGCAGACTTTAATTAATTTTACTGATCAGATTTAATGGTTTTTCCGTTATTTAGCCAATTTGTTTTCTCCGACTTATTCTTCAAATGTAGAATTCCCTGAGTAATCCAGGTTTTTCAGGATTTCTTTGACCAATGGCAACTTTGAATATGTCAAACCCCTTTTCAACATCTCACGCTAATCGCATGATCGTTATCCGTACCCGCATTTCCATGAAAACATGAATTAGTTTTTTTAGCACATAATTAAACAGCCAACATTATTATTTTCAAATTAAGGGTAAACATTAAAAAAAAATTTTTTTTGACAACACTGCAATCAGTTTATTTATCTGAAGCTTTTCATTGATTATCAGGATTTGAGAAAAAAAAAAATTTCTATAATGTATCAACTTGAATGAGTGAAGACACTTGAAACTACTTGTGAAAATCTAATCTTTAATTTTTTCGTAGCATTGTGGTCGATAGTCTTTCAAATGGAAATATGAAAATCGTCCTCGCAATCATTTATTTCGGTACGAATTTTAAGATTCCTCAAATGTTGTATAATTGCAAAGAAAAAATAATATTTTAAAGTTTATAGCTTTTCACACCGTTTTCGTGTTACTTGTTTTCTAATTGTAACGTTAGGCGGAAATTTTCGCCGAAATAAAATCTTTTATCTTTTACTGTAAATGACAATTCCTTTCCTGAAGGAACAAAGTATCTCCTACTGAGAAATGTGTTGAATTCTTCCTGTGAAGAATTGTCCAAGCTGAGAAATAAAATTGCTGCGTAAAACAAAAAACTTCCGGTCGGAAGATTTATGATTTTAATGTCTGAATTACTTCACCAGAAGGGATTCAGATTCAAGGACCACTCACAACTAGTAAAAGACAAGGAGCTATTTCGAACAAAGCCTAAGCGAAAATATGAAAGGAAACTGGATGAAAAAAGTCTTTCGAAAAAGCTGTAAAATGTCTTGTTTGAGCAGGAAATTATTGTGCATTATTCAAGTTGATTTAGTCGTGGTGTGAAGCCTTTAGTGCGAAAAATAAAAAAAATCGAGAACGTATAAAATGCAACTTCATAATCTCGAAATTCAGTTGTTTAGATATATCAAAGCATTGAAATCGTATACGAATTATTTTATTATTTGGAAAACAAATGTATCGATGCTTTTTATCCAAAATGTGTTAAATACTTCATAATGTAAAATAAAAACTGCATAAACGTTTAATAAATTTCAACTTCGAGCGTAAAAATGAGAGTTTTCGTAATAATTTATTTTTGTACATGTCTTAAATTCACACAAAAAAATCACTCTATTTAATAACTAAAAACTTATTCTATGGCCTAAGTTACATTATAAATCAAACAAATATCATATCAAGACACACTTTTAGTACTTTTCAATGGAGCAGTGTCCTCCTTTCAGAGCACGAGCTAGCGTGTGTCTTGGCTCTAATATTACCTAAAAATGCTTTAGGTAATATTAGAGCCAAAACTGAGAAGTGTAAGGATTACGGATACCGTTGTTTACCAGCAAGACGGAGCACCACGCAATTGGCCTTAGCTATTCGGAACAACCTCAATCATGCTTTCCCTTGCATATGAATTGGTCTTAGACTGCTAAGAATGGTGTTTTACACGTTAACCAGATTTGATTCTCCCTCACTCTAGATTTCGTTACAAGAGTATTTACAAAATGTAAGGAGCACCTGTTAACCCTTTAATGCGGTGTTCCCGCTCTGGGAACACCAAACTTTGACGGTTTGACTGTTGCCAGTCACGAAGAATAGATTTGATTTCTATAAAAACAGTTGCGGGTGACATAGCTTCACGAGAATCCTTTACTTTTTAGCACGCCATTTCCCGTAAAAAAATTGTCACGATTATTTTTAACTGCACTGACATCTGCTGAAAAACGGAAGAATGCGAGAACAGCTGGATAGATTGCCCAGTGCTGAAAAAAGGGCAGCCGTTGCCATCGCTCGACTTAACTACCAGCAAGATGGCGGACGATCGAAACGTTCATCGCGTGCCATCTTGCTGGTAGTTAAGTCGAGCGATGGCAACGACTGCATTTTTTTCAGCATTGGGAAAGGGTTGCGCCTCAAAGGGTTAAAGATTTACTACACTGAACAGCTTTTCCATCAGATAACAGCCTCTACTGATTGCATTACACCAGCTACATTGCGTCATGCTTTTTGGGCTAAAGAATAAGCAGGGAGCTGTGCTAAAACTGTAATGTACTAAAAAATATGTGTCCTGATGTGATACATGTTTGATCGATAATGTAATATATGTAAAAAAGTGATTATCAGAAGAATGTACAGTTACTTTATAATCGTTCTGTGAGGAAGAACGGCATAGTTTCGGACGAAACTAACATTTTTGGGCATATGCAGGGTGTCTTGCATAAAATATACTGATTTAAATATCAAAAATTTCAAAAAGAAACATCACTAAAAGAATTCAGCAAACGGTAAGTTTATAATCAGTAAAACTTTTATACAGAAGTTTCGAAATAGTAACTTCAATAGCTGCAAACATAAAGTGGCGTACATAGACTTCCTTTAAGGGAGGGGGATTACGGACTTATTGCTTAAAGATGAAATCTGTATGTTGAAAATTTAGATTTTATGGATTTTAAGTAAAAAAATGTTCGATAAGGGGGACTAGAGCTCTCAAACACCAACTAGAGTACGCCACTATTAGCAGACACCGCTGCACGTTGAAATCGATTGACTATCCTCATGTATATGACTATCCTCATGTAAGTATAAATTCATCCTCTGAAAACATTCGCAACACACTCTTTTCAAAATATCCATCCTTTCGACATACAGAGGTGGCGCAAACGTATAATGAAATTTGTCAACACAGCCGGTAATGTCTCAACGTAAACGGAATCCTATGCCACACAAATCGACGATTTAAGCATTTTGGGATGGTTCCCAATAGTCGTTGTACAATGTAAATAAAGTAGTCAGAAGGTGTCAGATCGAGAAAATATGGAGGCCAATCCATTATAGAGGCATCTGTTAGCGGATTTTTGAGCTACTATTTCGAAACTTCTGTATAAAAATTTTACAGCTTTCACCATAAGTATACCTGAAATATGTAATTTTGAAATCAGTATGTCCTTTGCTGGACACGCTTTAGAAGTTGGCATTAAAATCTTAATAAGTTTTTTTTAAATATTTTAGAGCTATCTATGCTTTCTCTTTTTTGAACTTATAAAACAGATCGTATAAAACAGATCTAGAGACTCTTTTTTGACGACAGCTAGGCTGTGCCGGCACGGCCTGGCTGTCGTCAAAAAAGGGTCTCTAGATCTGTGGCACGCGATGAACGTTTCGATCGTCCGCCATCTTGCTAGTAGTTAAGTCGAGCGATGGCGACGGCGGCCTTTTTTCAGCATTAGGAAAGGGTTGCGCCTCAAAGGCTTAAAGCCCTCCTCTTTTAATCGTAATGGCATTTCTTCACTCGAAATGAAAGTAAGAGAAGAACGCATTTTTCACGCAGACAGAGACGCTGAATTCTTCAAGAAGAGAAAAGCGTCCAGGCTGAAAAATGAAATCACTCCGAAAAACAAAGGAGCTGCCGGTCTTTCATGAGCTCAGTCTCCAAAATTATCTGACCAGAAAAGATTCGCATCCTGCCACTCACGACAAAGAGAAAAGGAGATGCTACTTAACTCTGGACGGAATTCTAGCGAAGATATATGAAAAGGAGTCTGGATGAATGATGTCTCAAGAAAACCATGAATCTGTTTGAAACAGGAAATTGCCATGCATTATTCATAAAGTGATTAAGCCAATTGAATCACGGAGTGGAGGTTTTTGTACTGTGAATTAAAAAAGTCACTGATGGCTGTGTTGTAGTGTTTACTAATTAACTCGTAGATGAGTAGCCAGTTATTTTAAATTATTAATGGTACATGAAGTATGAATACTAAAAGTTGAATCATTCGCTATTTAACCCTTTGAGGCGCAACCCATTCCCAATGCTGGAAAAAGGGCAGCCGTTGCCATCGCTCGACTTAATTACCAGCAAGATGGCGGACGATCGAAACGTTCATCGCGTGCCACAGATCTAGAGACCCTTTTTCGACGACAGCTGGCGATGAACGTTTCGATCGTCCGCCATCTTGCTGGTAGTTAAATCGAGCGATGGCAATGGCTGCCCTTTTTCCAGCATTCGGCAATCTATCCAGCCATTCTCGCTTTCTTCCATTTTTCAGCAGATGTCAGTGCTGTTAAAAAGAATCGCGACCATTTTTTTACGGGAAATGACGTGCTAAAAAGTAAAGGATTGTCCTGGAGCTACGTATGTCACCCGCAACTATTTCTATAGAAATCAAATCTATTCTTCCTGACTGGCAACAGTCAAAACGTCAGAGTTTGGTGTTCCCAGAGAGGGAACACTGCGCGTTAAAGGTTTAACCCGTTAAAGGTAGACAGAAAAAGGTCTGAGGCGGATACCGCATGTCGTCCTAGTGTACATCGATTAAATTATGCACATTTCTACTCTACAAATTCTACTCTACATGTGGAAGTATATTTTTTTATAAATTTAATTAATAATTAAACTAAATAAATATTGACACATGAGCCCACGCGGTGCCAGCGCTGCTCAACCACGTCTTCTTGACCATGGGTTCTGGGATGCGGAAGTATATGCCTCGGTCAGCCTGACGCGTAGCTCCCAGTGTTTAATCTCCAAGATTGCTTGTTCCT
>JAWZYV010003145.1:0-14647 GCA_038373885.1 Cheiracanthium punctorium
GTCCCCCTTCATGTTCAACATAGGTTCTGCAGAGGTTCCCAAACTGTGTGCCGCGGCACCCTGGGGTGCCGCGAACGTTTACTAGGGGTGAACTAGGAGATAATCAAGAACTCCATCACGAATCAAGAACTTCTGGCTGTGCCACACAGCTAGCTGCGTCAAAAAAGGGTCTCTAGATCTGTTGCACGTGATGAAAGTTTCGATTGTCCGCCATCTTGCTGATAGTTAAGTCGAGTGATGGCAACGGCTGCTTTTTTTCAGCATTGGGCAATCTATGCAGCTGTTCTCGCACTCTTCCATTTTTCAGCAGATGTCAGTGCTGTTAAAATTAATCGCGACCATTTTTTGACGGGAAATGACGTGCTAAAAAGTAAAGGATTCTCGTAAAGCTATGTCACCTGCAACTATTTTTATAGAAACCAAATCTATTCTTCGTGACTGGCAACAGTCAAAACGTCAGAGTTCGGTGTTCCCAGAGCGGGAACACTGCGCATTAAAGGGTTAACTGTCAGCTAGAGTTATTTCTTCATGCTTTGTGTAACGGAAATTTGAGAATAGTATTACCTTTCAGAAATTGATTTTTATATCAGATTATTCGTTGCAAAATAAACTTGGAAAACGATCGTCTAAGAATTTATTCAAAATGAAACATTTTTAGGGGGTGTCAAAGGTGACGAACCTTTCAATACCTGACATGGCCTTTGAAAACTACTTTTTTTTAATAAATATTTACAATAAGATCTGATATTATGAGTTTAAAAGTATATTATAGTTAAGTAAAAATACTTATTCGAAGTTATTTTAGAAACAACGTTTTGCAAGACTCAGGGACATTTTACCCTTCAAAATTGATTTGCATTTCTTCTTATAAACTCTCAAGATAAATATTTCTAAAACTTTTCCTAAACAAGCACATAGTAAATGCGGGGAAAAGTCCATTACCAACGGCTATTAAAGTAATGAAATGTTTCGGAAAGTTTGATGTGTTCAAGTGTTACTAAATGAAATAGTTAAGAATTTTGGCGACACTTAATATGTTAAGTTCTTTGAAACTGACTTTTAAGCATTTCGAGGTCATTTACAAAATAAGTAAATAAATAAAATAAAAATAAAATAAAACGAGCCAAAACAAACAAAATACACATAATAGAGTATGCCGGAGAGTTTGAAACGTATATCATTGCCTAAAATAATAAATCATTTCAGTATTTTTAAAAGTGCTCCTATCATCTAAAATATGTGTTATAAATAAATTTTTGTTGCCATAGATCTTTTCAGTAATGCTACTAATAGTGGAAGGGTGGGCGAAACGGGGTTTTTGATTTTACCGCTTATCAAGTAGTGTCCCGCTCTATGACATTGCTGTAGGTTGTGCATAACGTTTCTTTTTTTCATTTCCATATGGGATATTGCTTGTAGAGTCATAAACAGTTACGCACCTAAGATTGTTTACTTTTTTTAATACGCTGATCTAAGGTAAGTGTAATTTTAGGATATTTTATTGCTAGGTTCGAATGCAGATACTAACGTGAGAGTTTACTCTTGCTAAAAGTTATGTTTTTTTAAGCAAATTTCATGAAAGATTAGAACTACATTCAGTGTGATTTGTTAGTTAGACCTAGTTGTTTTAAATTGCTACTTGTAAGGTAAAACGGGGTATACCAAGGTGAGACCTTGTCAGGGCCTATAACGAAGAAGAAAGGGGCAATAACGTTGAACATCGGAAAGTTCACAAACTAAAGACGTCGCGTTGCCACTCTACAAACA
The DNA here is from genome assembly GCA_038373885.1 of Cheiracanthium punctorium. Lineage (NCBI taxonomy): Eukaryota > Metazoa > Arthropoda > Arachnida > Araneae > Cheiracanthiidae > Cheiracanthium > Cheiracanthium punctorium. The sequence goes on from JAWZYV010003145.1 coordinate 1,768, forward strand.
GACGACTTACAGAGTTGCCAACTGCTCCGGAATATAACTGACCACTTTTTGTAAACAGTAATCTCTCTTAAACGATTTTTCGAAATGGTAAAGCTATTCCACGCTTAGCATCGGAATTTTCCGATAATTTAAGGTAAAAATTACTTTTTTTTATAAAAGTTGGTTAATTGTATTTCGGGGTAGTTGTCAACTGTAGATTTATCGTGAGACAATGATCTAGGTGATGTGCATGTTGCATGCTTGAAGTGTAGCGATATATTCGCAAAATCAGCACAGGGGATGGGTGAATCAAGTGCAGACTTGTGTCAAGTCATGACTTGTGCGCAGGTGTTGACGACGATAATGATAATTTTACATGTGAACTTGTACTATCTGAACTGTGCATTATGCAAACTGTGTTTGTACCCCATTTTACCCTATCCCGTAGGTCAAAATGGGGTAGTTTGAAGTTTTGGATATATTGAGATACCGATCCCAAAATATGCATCCTATTTCATGCTTTCATACTGCTGACTAACAATTAAGATTGTAAAACTGAAATAATTATTATTTATTTAATTTATTTCTATTTGTCAAAGAGTTATTGGCCAGAATAACCTTCAGTATCATATTTTTCCCATCATTCCCTACATTTTATAAATCAATTTTCTTTATATTTAAGTTTGAAATAAAACAATACCTTGCTTTTGTACAAAATATTTTTTTTAAAACGTTTAGGCAGTATCAAATTTTAGAGGACATTTTCAAGTTAAAGAGGTAAACTAAATTGTTCTGAGAGCCACAAAGGTAACAGAAACAAACAAATCCGAATCTAAACTTTTCCCGACACAGAAATCCACACTATCTATATAAATAAAATTAGACTTTTATCTGTACATTTCTTGGAATTCAAAAATTTTGCGATTTCTATCCGTTTCAAGCACCCGGGAATCCGATGCGACCCTCAAAAAAAAGTTTGTCTGTCTGTCATTCTGTCGTTCTGTCATTCTGTCGTTCTGTCGTTCTGTCATTCTGTCATTCTGTCCGTGATGCTTTTTCTGTTTAAGCATCACGTAAAAACAGCTGAAGCGAATGATATGAAATTGGGTGTCATGATAGGTGGTCACTCAACTTAAAACATAGGCGTCGACTTTAAAAAAAATCTTGATTGGATTTTGAGATTTTGCGAAAATCGTTTCAAACTGCGTAAATTTGTGTTCAAGCATCACGTAAAAACGACTGAAGCGAATGATACGAAATTGGGTGTCATGATAGGTGGTCACTCAACTTAAAACATAGGCGTCGACTTTAAAAAAAATCTTGATTGGATTTTGAGATTTTGCGAAAATCGTTTCAAACTGCGTAAATTTGTGTTCAAGCATCACGTAAAAACGACTGAAGCGAATGATACGAAATTGGGTGTCATGATAGGTGGTCACTCAACTTAAAACATAGGCGTCCAATTTTTAAAAAATCTTGATTGGATTTTGAGATTTTGCGATAATCCTGTCAAACTGCGTGAATTTGTGTTCGAGCATCACGTAAAAACGACTCAAGCGAATGATATGAAATTGGGTGTCATGATAGGTGGTCACTCAACTTAAAACATAGGCGTCGAATTTTTAAAAATTTTCATTCGATTTTTCAGATTTTGCGAAAATCGTTTCAAACTGCGTAAATTTGTGTTCGCACATCTCGTAATAACTGCAAAGGTGAAAAAATGATATTTGGTGAAATGATAGGTGGTCACTCACCTTAAACTATAAGCATCTAATTTTAAAAAATCGATCCGATTTCGAGATTTTGCGAAAATCGTTTAAAACTGAGTGAATCCTTGTTCCCTCATTACGTAATAACGACTAAAGCGAATGATATGAAATTTGGTCACATGATAGGTGGTTGCTCAACATAAACTACAGGTATCCAATTTTTTAAACATTTTCATTAGATTTTGAAATTTTGTGAAAATTCTCTCAAAATACGTTTATATTTCTTCAAACATCACGTAATAACAACGAATACGAATGATAGGAAATTTAGTGATATGACAGGTAGTTGCTAATCTTAATTTATAGGCGTTGAATTCTTAAAATATTTTGATTACATTTGGAGATTTTGCGAAAATCGTTTTAAAATGCTGACATTTTGTTCCAGCATCACGAAATAAAGACTGCAGGGAATGAAACGAAATTGGGTGACATGATAGGTTGTCACTCAACTTAAATTCTAGGCTTCCAATTTTTCAAAGATGTTGATTAGATTTTGAGATTTTGCGAAAATTATTTCTATATTCGTAAATATTCGTTCGCGCATTACATAATTACGACTAAAGCGAATGAAATGATATTACTTAGTAACTCTCTTAACCTGTAATATTTTAACAATGCATAAAATTTATAACTTCGCTTTCTTTACTTTGGCAACATACTCCATCCATTCTGTGTACTCCTACAATGCTGACGAAAGTTCTTGCTTTTTGGAAATTTGCATTCACTAACCCGTCAAGGACGGGTACTTCAGCTAGTATTTATATATAATTGCAAGTAGAACGTTACGCTCTCACTTTTATTTGTAAATAGATTCTTCCAAAAACGATTACAATTTCAATTGAATTAAATCTATATAAATAAAACAGAGTGTAAACTGTCCGTTTGTCTGTCTGTCTGTCTGTCTGTCTCTCGCGTAGCTCCGAAACGGGTGATCGTAGACCTACCAAATTTTGTACGGAAATTCTCCAAGACGGGTCTCGACTCACCTCGAAGCGATTTTTTCGAAAATCGAATTAGAAAATGTTTTATTTTATGTTTTGTCCGATTTTTAGCGATTTTTCTTGCGTAATACATAATAACGCCGGTCATTGCATTCGCAAGAAAACTATATTTACATCATCGTATAGAGGAGAAAATTTTCTTTTGAAAACTGTTTGTTCGGACTGTGTAACATAATTTGCAGAGTTTTGGGAATTTTTCAAATAAAATTAAATTTGACGCTGACTTTCGTAAAATATTTTTAAAACTGCTGCATCTTGAATTCTATCTGTCATAACTTTTTTATATTTGGGCAAAAGACGGATCACACAATTCGCCCACTTTTAAAAGAAGAACGGAGGAAAAATATGAATTAGGAGAATTTTTACGAATTTTTAAGTAAATAAGGATTTTCATTTCAGTAGCACCTGCTTATGAGTTTCGGTTTGATATCTTGTGGTTTGGTTGTCATGGATACAGTAACAATGATTAAAATTGCCAGTTGAAAAAAATAAATAAAAACGGGTCCCGCGAGCAGACGATTTCTTTGCTTGGCTCGATTTCCTTTTATAAATACTGGATTTATTTGCGAGAAGAAAAATTAAACTGAGAAAAACAATTTTAAAGCCTTTATAAATAGCGCAGTCTTATCTCTTTTCTTTTTGTAAAGGGTTGCAAGAGAGGGTGACGTATTTTTAAAATAAAAAAAAAGTAAATGTCCATTTCATGTAGTGTCTGAGGTATTTAACGCTAAAACATGAACCTAAAAGACAGCATGTCTGAGGAAATAAGACATTTTGAAAGTGAGAAGTTCACTGCAAATGGTTCATTTGCATTTTTTTGATACCGAATGACGCTGACATAGTTTTTTTTTTTTTTTTGTGTGTGTGTGTGTGTGTGTGTGTCATTATATTGCAATGATCTCAGGTAATTACATGTATGACGCAAATTTTAAGTCAAGAGTGAAATAATTTTGCTTTTTCTAGATTCCACATCACTGGAATTAATTCGAATTACACATGTGAGGAAATTTTTCGTTTCCTACCGTGCGAAGAACGGGCACGCAGCTAGTATTTAATATATCTGTTGTGTTTAATAATTTAGAATTTTATTTTGCTTTCGCATTATAAAATAACGATGTGTTATTAAATAAAAAAAACAAATTTCGTGTTGATATTAGTAAAAGCTCATATTTTTTTCACAGATTGTTAAAAAAATGAATTAAAAATGCATTAAAATTGCGTAACATAAATCTATATTAAATAATGACTCAAAATTTTTATACCTCAAAAAACGTGTAAAAGAGAACTTTTTAAATTTATTTTCAAGTTAATTAATTTACTTAATTAATTACTTAATTTTCAAGTATTTTTTTTAGTAATGCAGGAAAACTCAAGGCATCAGATTGCTAATAACTAATCATCAGTATACAAAATGTGGTTTCTGAAATTATATGTTCAGAGTTAACAATGATGAATATGCTTACGACTGTGTGTCAGGGATAATGTATGTTGACAGTTTGCATTCAATACAGATAATTTTATCAAAACTTACTCATTTTTCAAATTAGATCGTTAAGGAAAAAGAAATTATTTGGGATATTTCCATTGTAATATGTTAATGCTTGATATTTTCTTTCATGCACTTGGATGCGCCTTCTTTTTAATTCTCTAAGCTTTTAACACTATTGACTTTCGTTTACAAATTCCAGATGTTCTTCCTTCATCAATTTGTCTCCAGAGTGTGCTTTACGAAAAGCAACGCAATTTGTTATAGAAATCCCTTAAGCTGTTAAAAGTTACAGAAAGTAGCATTTTTAGTTGAATCAATAAAAGAAGTTGCTGAAAGTAAATTGAGCTTAGATTTAGAATGAAAAATTGCGTTATTCAAGTATGCCTGTAAAAACTATTTTGGAGATGTACTTTTAGCTGAGATAATGTAATTATATTTTGAAATGTCATTAAAAATTACTCGGTTAAGTTATACGTTGCAGCAGAAATTACCATTATAATTAAATTGAGACTTCTGAACAGTTCAAATATTTTCTTAAGTTATTGAGATATTCGATTGTCGGTGAACATTTTTGAAGAGCGGATGGCTTTGCAAAAGAAGTACAACTCAGAACTCACGTAATCCTGTCAGCAATATTCCTGCGACAAAGAATATAATAAGCAGTTTCTGGTATGTAACGTGCTAAAATTATATGCGTCTCAGATTAAAGAAATGTTGCAGTTTGTTTATATTTGGTAAGTAATGGGATTGTAGTGCCCGAAGCTCTACAGGCAAGACTGGAATTTTGACTAGTGATTCCGCTTGCCATTTCATTTAAAAGTCGGATGATTGCCTACTGCCTTGGTTGTGACGTCATCTTCCCGAAAGTCGCTAAGTGTCGGCAGTAAAGCAGAATCGTAATCCTTCAGCCATTTTTACCGATAGGCGCTAGTCCCAGCGTTCGAAGATTTGTCGTTGTGTTGTGTTGGAACATGTATTCAGATTTGTGTGCTTGGACACGAGGAACCGCTTATAAATCCACGTCAGAGAAAGGATAAACACAAGGGGGGGGCAAATGCTTGGGGAAGGACTTTTCTGGGTATCTAGCGCGTATTCACGTTACATCTGGAGAAAACCGCCCAAAACTCCAGATCGCTAGACCGATGGCCCCGCGAGAGGACAGAACCATGTTCCTCCACTTGAGCCATCTCTCAATGTCAGTGGCTTTAACTACTATGCTACACATTGGTGAAGATTTGTCAACGTGGATTGCTGTGTTATAAAATCTGTGACAGGACAGCCGTGTTGAGCAAGAGATCTGGTGCGGCAGTTTTGTCATTTTAAAGCATAGGCCTGTTTTGTTGTAATGAATATGTTTTGTTAAGTTTAAAGTTAATGTATTTTAAATTGTTAAATTAATAAATTACGTTTTTAATGGTTTACGTGGAGTCAAAGTTATTTTAAAGTAGTGATGGTGTGATTAAGGATTATGCAGGCTGTCCTTCCACTCACCCAACCTTACAGGCTAAATTAATGTGCTAAATTATTGTGTTTATGTGCTAAGTCTAGTGTCACAGGTAGTTACATTAGTATTTCATCCGTGAAAATGAAATAACTAAAAGATGACTTTAAAGGTTTTTTATTACTTTTCTAACCCCTATATAAGGTGGAAATATATTAAATTAGAAGCGATAATATCAGAAATAAATCAAATCTCTAATATTCATATGATTGTAACATTAAAAAGTGCCCTGCATATATTGATTTCTGCAAGATAATATATATAATTTATTTATGCATTAATCGTAAGAATAACATTTTCATGTAAGAACAGTGAATACTTACTGACTCAGAAATGTATCCAAGAAACTAAACTTTCTTAAAAAATACAAAAGACTCCAGCAAGCATAAATTTTGAATATTGTCTTTCAATAAATATCATTTCTATACTATGTGGGATCTCTCAAAATGTTCTTGAAGCTTTCTTCGAATCAGCATGAGGAGTAACCAAGAAATAATTTTTTTTTATATTCTGTGTTGATTTTCAACTGATCTAAACTTTTCAACTGACCTAAACTGTTCAACTTTCATTATAATTTGCGTTAAAATATTTATTATTAAAAATGTCACAGAACATTTTACTGAGTGGAAGTTCTTATTCATGCAGAAAGCATACTAAACTATTCGATTATTCAGTTTTCCTTTTTATAAAATTTTTAATCGGTTTTATAAAATTGTGAATCTTTTGGAGTAACTATTTTAAATAGAACAGAAGTGTAATACACTTGAAATCCTAAACACGCATACTCACATATACACCTATACATACATGCATATATATATATACGTATATATGTGTATGTATGTGTGTACGTTTCCAGGGTGTCTCAGAAAAATTTATACTCCCCTTAACTGTCATGGAACATTTATTTTCCTACCTACTACAAAGTTAATCCATTGGCATCAGACATAGCTGCAACAATTCGTGGCATATGATTCACCACTTTCTGTAAACAGTATTTTTTTTTGTCTTAGAAAATAGTGAAACTTATGAATTTAATGCATGGTTTGGTTGCTGTATCGAAAAAAAAAATACTTGAAATTGTACTATTTACAAACTGTTTAATTGTGTACCCCGAATTGTTGCAGCTATAATCATATCTGTACTTCAGAGCCAGACTAATGTAAGTGACACTAGACTCACTTTTTAGGAGGGCACCAAAACTGTCCGAAATGAACTCTAGGTCTGGTTGCAGAGCTAATAATTGAATCAGTCAGCAAAAAATTACTGGCATTTTTAAATATGTATATACTTAACCCATTCATAGGTATTTCGTTTAGAATCAACGCTTTAACCTGAAAATTGTAATATATGGACTTAGTTCGTCGAGCTCTTCGGTACAGATAGGACGAGCTGTGCTGGTAAAAATACATTTACCATTGTTTCAGAAAACGCTGTTTGTTTCTGAGTTTGTCGTTCTAAAACCCACTAGGTGTAGAAAGTTCTAGTAAAGAATACACTTGTCAGGATGGAACATGAACATAACAGTCCGCTCAGTACAGAAGCTTTCACAAAAGGTGTATTTCTCACACGAAATAAAACACTTCCACAGGCAAGAACTCAATGGAAACTTATGAGGGAAGTCGTAAATTGCCCCTCAATACTCAGTAATGAAGAATTTATACGCAGCACTCAAAAACAAAGCTTCCAAAAACAAGTTAAATGTAGCTTTCTATAGAACAATTCACCGAGTAATACAGCGAACTCACTCAACGAATGCTTGGTGAAAACTGACTCTTCGGTTTCTCTGCCTCCTATATATATTCCAAAGTCGCCGAAGTTAAAAGAAGTTTCTCGAAGATTGGGATTTCAATAGAGAAAGCAGGTTATTAAGCGGTATTGAAAGTTTGAGAATATTTTTAAATTTCAGTCAGCCACTTTTGCTACTTGACCTTCTAGAACACTCAGTTTGACCAAAAAATACATTTGTTTTTTTAAATTACACTAAAGCCTTACTTCTCCCAGAAATGTAAGCTTCTAGGTTGGAAAATAAATTCTGTATGATAATTCAAACTCAATATATGTTTTCCATACGCAACTTTTATCGATTCAGAAAGATAAAGAGAGAAATACATATATTAATTACTTTTCCCTAAAAAATTGCGGCAACATATTGCGAAATAAAATTAGCTGTAAAAGAAAAAAATAATTTTAAACATCTTTTAAGTCTCAGGTGAATTTTCGAAGTTGCGAAAGAACTAACATTTTTCAATAAACAATTATGCTTTCATTTATTTAATGTCGGAAAATAGAAAATCGCAAACAGACAGTTAACTTTAAGAGGAGAGATAATGGATAAGTTCTTACTATATTATGCACAATGTGGAAAAAACTGTTTATACACAGCATTTCGGCAGTTAATTTAAAGCATAACGGAAAACAGGAAATATAACGCTCTCAAGTTGTTTAACCCAAGATCATCGTATTACTAAAAAGTTCCTTTTATTGCATTCAAGTATTTTGAAAAGATGGTCTTAGAAGAATATTTTACTTGAATCAAATTAAACTGACGATCTTGAGGCCTAAATAGAAAGATTAGTACTACTATAGTACAGATTCGGTTATTTTTTTTATAAATTATTAATTCCTAAGATGAGAATTTAGTAATTAAATGTATGGAGCCATTTAATGGCCAGTATGTAGTGTAATCTACTATTTGTTAGATAATAAATTAATATCAATTATATACATTTCCATTATATACATTTATTCCATTATACACATTTATTATCAATTATATACATTTCCTGCAACCCTCGAAACAGTTGATGTGGGTTGATGTGGTTAATGAGTGAGTTCTTCATAGTTGTATGAATATTTTAGTTTAACTACTATCAGTAATTGCTTTATTAAATAAACTTAATCTAAAATTTAAACATTTTAAAACGTTCATTTATTTCACAATATATATATATATATAGGACATCTTGTGAGAATTATGCATTATAAAACTAATAAACTTACTTTCCTCTTTAAAACGGCTATCTATATTAACGCTTTAATTCAAACACGGAAGAATCCTCATAAAACGTTATTTCTTCCAATATGTAATCAATCTGTAGCTGAGTTAAAACTATCTTTATCAATATTTTTAAGGCTTCTTAAGATTCCGTTTATCGAAGAATTTCAATTTGGAAGTATTCAATCAACAAAAGACGTCAATAAATATTTATTTAAAAATTATGTGAGAAAGAAATCCATTTTCTATCGCTACATGCATGCATTTTTATTCAATATCCGAATTTAATCTCGAGAGGTGTTCTAATCAATTTAGCTATTCAGATAAAATTATTTAACCAGTTCGCTTCCATCGTTATAGTGCTGTAACGAGAACACTTTCCACCTCCTCTAATATTTCCACAGTTTGCAATCCCCCTAACGTGTATGTATTATACAGTTTACCATGAACTACTTCTTTTTATTATAACATTATGGATATTCTTTTCAAAACTTTTCTCATTAAAACGTTTTTCACCCCCCCCCCTTAAACGGCGAAACATCGATATAATCTTTTATGTTGAATGAAAAGTGGCGTTAGACCCTTAATTGTAATACTTTTTTTAAAGTTTTGTGCTGCCTCAGTTATTTACCTTGATTCGCATACTTTATAAATGTACGAGAATGTAGTTTAGTTTCCAGCTTCTCTGCATAATTTTTTACCTTTAATTTTATGTTGATTCCCGCAGTGGACGAGTCGCTTAGTGCTGATCCGTGTGCCAGGTTTCTCATCTGGAATTTGTTCAAAAGTGGGAGACCCCGAGCAAAAGCATACTTCCTCCCACTGTGGCTCATTAAAATGCAAATCGCACCCCTTTCGTCCATCGCCGTCCTACATGAAAGTTTTGGAATTGCTTCGCAATTGCCAGAGGGCATAAGAAACAACAACAAACCTATGGTGAAGGCACGGTTACGATTTGAAATTTAGTTTGCACGTCTTGCTTAGAGTTGTTTTAAGATGTGTACAACCCAAGTATGAACACAGGTTTATATATAATCTCTTTCGAAATGGGTTTTTTATAAAAGAAAAAATACAATGTGTTAAAGAGTTAAATTTGGGTACAATCTATTTATTCTTTATAGCTGGTGAAAACGTGAAGACATCGTGTTGCAACAAATCCCAAGGCTGGGCCGCGGAGCGGTAGATGGTAGCGCACGTCCATTACACTAAAAAGAACAGCGGAGATGAGATCATACGATCTCTTGTTCATATTGGCAGTTTAAAAATTGAAGAATTCATATGGAGAAATTTGTGCACATATGTAAGCGCGCACGTCTATCACAACAAGACCATTCCTTCCTTTTTTTTAGGTAGGACTCGTCGTATCGTTTTCCTTTTGCAGAGAGCAATTAAGTCATATTTTTATTCACTTTCCCCACAATTCAGCATTTCTAGATTACAGGATTACAGTCTACATTCCAAGAAAGAAAACTTGGAGAAGCAATCCACTATGATGTTCAAACGCGTCGGTGGCGAAGGTCGCCCCCCTTCGAAAGTGAGGGACCTTGCCACTCAGGTTTAACACTCCAACTGCTGAAAACCGTTACGAATGAGCCGTTAAAGTAATTATAAAACAATACGTACTGGTAGAAATCTCTCATTCGGGAAGGTTCGAGAGGTTACCAATATGTGCTTCTCACAGCCGAAGAGAAACCGCAGGAATTTTTGCAGCAGCCAGAAAAGACAGCATATGTAAAGGAGAAGTGCCAGTTATTTTTTTCAGCAGGAAGGCAGAAGAGAAGAAACGCTAGAAAATAAACTGGCGCGAGTTTTTGACATTGGAAAGGGGAAAAAAAATATTCTGATTTTGATGATTTGGGATTAAAATTGTTAAAGTAATTAAAATATTTGAAACATAAAAAATATATAATAAAAACATATAAAACATTATTTAATACGGCGGATTTATTAGTTAAAGTTTTTTATTTGGGAATACCTTATTCCCCCGTACACGATATATATTTCGGTTACACACATAACCATCATCAGTCGTTTCTGATCTCACACTAATGGCGGCTTCCTTTTTATCTCTTCGTTTTAGGTTACATTCGTGAGAGCTTAGAAATAATGACGACAGATGGCAGCATTAACGATGCGCTTCATACAATCGACCAATCATGGGATGACGTCATTCATCGAAATTTCCAGAAGAAGAACGAAGAGATAAAAAGGAAGCCGCCATTAGTGTGAGATCAGAAACGACTGATGATGGTTATGTGTGTAACCGAAATATATATCGTGTACGGGGGAATAAGGTATTCCCAAATAAAAAACTTTAAATAAAAAATATGGCCTATGCTATATAAGAGCAACAGGACATACCTTTAGACCGTATACATTAAAATTGCGATCCAATACAACCTTAGTGAGTGCGTTTCTGTATCTACTACGCAGCAGAGACTTTAGTTGTGTAATTTGATTCAGAGCAAAGAAAGGCTTTTCAAATAGTTTTTACTCTAGGAAGTTTTTTAAGTTTCTCCGTTGGCAGTATCAGTAGCCTATTTGACTAACATACCAGTTATGCAGGGACACTGAGAGTTTCACTTACGTCAGTACATGGATGAAAAGGCACATTAGTGGACAGTGTTGCTTCCTACATGCCTCTTAGAATATCTGCCGGGTGATTTATACATCAATACGCATAGTTTTTATTTAATTTGTTCATATAGTTTCAATTTATTTTTAATTATAGACGTAAATTACACAAAGACAAAATATTTAATTGAAAATCCGGATGAAGCGTAATCTTCAAATCTAACTGTTGTAAAATGAGAAGAAATTGTATTTTTTCAGATAAAATATTTCTTTTTCATATAAATACTGATACATATTAATAATTTCACTCCCTATTTTGGTTATTTCGGAATAGCAGTATTAAGAATGCTAATGAAACGTTTTGCATTAAACTGAAATAACCTCACAAAATCATTTTGTTGTAGTATATTTTTCCATTTACATATTCAATTTGGAAAAGAAATAGTATAACAATCTTTAAATTTTATTTTATGATAGGTATGTTTCTTTCTACTTAAAACTAGTGCAATGAAAATCTTGCGAGTGTAAAATCAAAATACTTATTCAGTTTCATATTGAGTTTCCAGAAATTTGACTTTTATCTTCTGCATACATAAATATATGAGTTACCGAATGAAATATTTTTTGAAAACTGCTGTTTGTATAGTTATTGTGATTTAGACCATTTTGATAAATTAGCATCGATCATTTATGTGAAGTCGCAGCTAATGCCTTATTTAATTTAACTAGACAGCTATTATGATTTCCATTCTATCGCAAAACATTTATAGGAAAACGCTTTCACGTCCTATGCAAAATTTTTTGACAGTAGATAACTTTCCGTATCTTTAAGCTAAAGATTTATATGAGATCTGTAGATTTTTTTTTGGGCTATTGATTCTTAGATACTTAAGACGTTCTTTAAACCTTCTTGATTTTTTTTTCAATTATTCTTCCAGAAATATCCGATAATTCAGTATTAAATGAATCGTTACTTTTACAAATTTTTCAAGCTAGTTGCGTAAAAGAAATTTAATCTTTAATCACTTTAACTATTTTCTCTTGCAAAACTATCAGTGAATAAATAATCTGCTATAAGATTTTAATTTTCATATAAATGTTCTTCAACTATTTAGTGTGGTATAAGAGCTGTCACTCTACTTCATTGATTTAAGTAAAACGTCATTTTCTGCAAGGAATTATAATGGAATAGATGTGAAAGTCAAATAGTCTAATATTGCAACAATACAAACTGAACGCCTATTTGGATATGTAACAGTTATAGATTCGTTTATGTTGGGGGAAACTCAGAAGCAACAAAGACTGTATTATAGGTTAAATCTTTGCGTCTAATCTTCCCCAAAATCGATTTTTCAGCAGAAAAGTAAGAGCTTAAACGCATTTCGTAGCGCGGTTCTAAAACAAAATCCTCTGGACTCCAATCGACTTTCTGAACACTTGATCTTAACCAAGCGTTTAAATAAATTTAATTAAGTTCAATCAAATGCAGGTTCAGATGCTAGAGCACGTCCAATAATTTGGGAGTACACTGTACAGTTAGCAGTGTATAAAAATACATTTTTCAAGCCA
>JAWZYV010003146.1:0-13619 GCA_038373885.1 Cheiracanthium punctorium
CGTTCTCCTGTGTATCAATCTGTTGGTGGTCCTGGTTCTGCTAACTACCAGGGTTCAAGCAATCGGTCATCTACTGGGCACATCATTAAGGGTGGATGCTGCTTAAGGGATGTACTGTGTATGTTTAGACCTGACTAGCACTGGTGCATGTATCTGCATCTTCTTGTTGGAGTTCTGTGGTGGGTGGTGCGGTCAGGTCCGAATAACCATGACTCCATATGGATTCAAAACTTTTGTCTTATTATAAATATACACAGAAAAACTAAACGTTTTTAATAAATAAAGTAATTAAAATTATGGCCTAATTCTAGACATTTGCTTCTTGCAATCATTACACATGGCATATTTGCTATTGAGCACTAGATCGAAATATTTATTTTTACAGTTAAGGAAAAGCTACACATGGGTTGTATGCCCTCATGTGGCATAATTTGTTAAAAAATACTTAATACATGAAATGGTGTATTTAGTTATAAGGATAAGGGCTTGATAGGTTTCATTAATTAAATATTTTAAAGAGGGGACATTAGTTGAGCCGGCAGTTTAAGTGTGATAAATAATTTAGGAATTCGTTTAGCTCTGTTGGATGATCATCATTTGAACAACAAAGCAATTTTTTTTTACACTAAATTTTACTCATTTGCTCGTTATTTATTTTTAGATAAATTCTTCTCCCTTTGGCATGACACAAACAAGTTTGGATTACATTTTTAATATTTGAACATGTCCGTGATGTTTCTCTTCAGAAAGTAAATTATGACACCAAGGCAGAGTATGGAATTCCTGTCCAACTAGTTTGATCACAACTTTTATCTCTTAAATCACCAATCATTTAGAATTTAAGAAGCTCCTTTATTATACCACGGGATTTTCGCAATTCGAAACATGGCTTAAAAAAGCGGAATGCTCCATTATTACAGGAGAGCAAGAAACACAATTAAAAACAGATTTAATTTTTATACTGCAGTCACCATTTTGCTTATATGGTGCTACAAGCAAAAAAAACAACAAAGCAGTACTTGCACATAAGCTTATAGTTGATACTATTAAAATTTATAACTGGGACATTTTTTTATGGACATACTGTATAAACGCTGAAAGTTTCTCTGTGCATACTGCGACAGAGATAGGAACGGTCGGCGAGTATGAAGTTTGGATATTTATGGCTATGGCAGGTAACAGGTGGGAAAACATTTCATTAAGGCTGATTTATCAGTCTTGCAAATACTGCTATCCAAATGGTACATTTACAAAGGCAGTGAAATAATTTTCGAAATATCTACATAATAATCCATCAAAATTCCCAGTATACATCCAAATAAATCTTGTTGAATTTTACTAGCTGCTCCAACTTTTTTCGTTCTTCCATAATCCATTGAAAAATTATATCAATCGGTGTTTCTTTAAATAGATCTTTTAAGTTTACTAATATCTGTTAGACATTCAGTAATGAACATTTTATGTTGGCAATCACCATTTTTTTAATTAAGTAATGTTTCCCCTGGTGCTGATGCAGATTTACTGGATGAAATATTAATTAATTGATCTTTCAGCACTTCCTAGCAGAAGAGATTAATGTGTTGGTTGAAGGTGACAAGAAATGTTTGCAATTATTTGATATTTTTCTGAAGATTATGTAGATTCAAGTCTGCTGAGACATCTTGCTGCGATTGTAGCCCTAATTCTCCTGATAAGACTTGACTTATCTCAGATCTTATATCATGGTTTAGAAACAACCGTTGACAAGTCGAAATGATTTTGCGGAGTGTATATCATCTGTGAGCTTCCTTGCATCATATGTATTCATAGTTTGCACCAATACCAGGTCAGTGGGTTGTCTTGAAAATCGCTTGTGGTCATCACGAAGAAGTAGTAGAAAAAGCATGGGCACCTTTCAACGGTACCCCACTACTGAAAACTTTATGCTCTTTAATAAAGCCAAGGCACATGCACAGAAAGTAAGGCAGCACTCTCAAAAAGAATCTTGTATACAATATATCTCCAGCATCACCACTGCAACTTCCAGTAAAGAGCTATGAGAAAAAACTAAAAGAGCCATGTGCATATATAATAACCACTATATATCCTGTCTCAATATCAATAACCACACAGTTTCTGATATAAAAGACATAGCTAATACTATTAGAGAAGCAATTGCTCTCAACTCATGCAGTACAATATATTTTATAATACGTAATTTCTCCCTTTTATTACAGAGTAAGTGCCTCCCTTAAATGATTTTTCGTTATGTTTCGGGATGTGGGGGGGGGAGAATGAACGGTATATTACGGTACACCCAGAACATTTTAAATGAGAAAAGAAAGTCTAAATAGTCTGTTGATCAGACATGATGGGCATAAGCACAATAAAAAGGAATGGCTTTTATAAAAAAAAAGAAAGTACTCTTGAAAGAAATATATAATCCAATTAACATATTTTGGGAACTTAAACCAACATAACAACTGAAGAATACATTTTGGGATCATAAACCAACATAACATAACCCAAGAACATATTTTGATTGAGACATGCATCTTTACATGTGTAGTATATTTACAAATATATATTACATATAAAGTATATTTTACCCTTTTATTCTGTGTATTCTTTTTCTTCTTTGTACGCGGCTAACATTAATTTTAATAGATGCGTGCATCCAACGAAATTCTTCTTTTTTATCCGAAAAAGATGCACAACATTGGTGTGATGAAATATCCTCCAGAGAAATGAATGTCTTTTGGCACTCGTCACAAGCGTATAATAAATTTTATACATTTTCCATCTTGTTTTTGCCGTCGATGAAGACAATTCGACAATTGAACAATACACAACAAGCAAATAATAACGTTAAACAAAGGTCACGTGATCTATCTTCCCAACTTCTCCTTGGAAAAATCCTTGGGGAGTTGGGGAAAAACTCGAGCTACTCAACTTGGCAGCATGAACGCTTTGTTTATCTCCTCGAGTAGCTAAAGTCGGGCATCATGAACGGCTTGGGTTTTTTCGAATAACTCAAGTTACTCAAAAGTGGCAGTCTGAACGTGCCCAAGGTCTGTAATTTTTTTATTTGATGGGCGATGAATGTCGTTCACAGTCAACGAATCTTTCTTGGTAATGGTGCATGCCCTGCGATTTTTAAGAAATATTCCATAACTTTTTTCGAAGTTGGTGCAAGTTGTGAATACTCATTTTATCTAGTGTAAAGGCCACTTAATATTGGTGAAAGCCCCATTTATGTAGTGCAAAAATATTTTCTCGGAGGGGCCGTGCACCCCCTGCGCCCTCTCCCTAGATCTGCCCTTGTCCATTTCTAAGCAACAAACATATTTCCAGGTCCTGATGGAATGCTAAAGCACTTTCTCATGATTCACTACTAAGTCTTTTACAGCTTTATTACAGGATATGGAAAGAGCATACTTTTCCTTCCTCCTGGAGAAATGCAATTGTCATCCCCTTTCCTAAACCCGCAAAAGACTCGACCAACCTCAATAACTACAGACCCATTGCCCTTACCAGTTGCAAATGCAAAGTTCTAGAAAAAATGATCTATGCTCACCTTGCTCACATTTTAGAAACTGAGCTTATATGTGGACAATCTTCAAATAAGTTGTCAGGGTAAGGACATGCATTTTATTGAACGTCAACTCCAAATTTCAATAAATCGTATAATAAAATGGTGCAATACCAATGGCTTCAATATTTCTGCAGAAAAGACAGTTTGTAATCACTTTTTCCAGAAGCGTGGTATCCATGCTGATACAGAACTTCATCTAGGTTCTAGAGAAATTGATGTCCAAGACCACACAAAGTTCTTAGGCTTGTACCTTGATAAAACACTAATGTTTCCAAAACATATCTCTTACGTCCGCCGTAAATGCAAAAGAGACCTAAATATTTTAGAGGTGCTGTCTAAA
This sequence comes from Cheiracanthium punctorium, assembly GCA_038373885.1. Classification (NCBI taxonomy): domain Eukaryota; kingdom Metazoa; phylum Arthropoda; class Arachnida; order Araneae; family Cheiracanthiidae; genus Cheiracanthium; species Cheiracanthium punctorium. Next base: position 3,915 of record JAWZYV010003146.1, read on the forward strand.
TACATCTTAGGGTGCAGAACGTGATGCCATGATACAAATATACCGTGCTGTTATTCATTCTAGGATAGACTATGCCTGCTGTGTCTATGGATCAGCTTGTAAATCAATCTTAAAGATGCTTGATACTGTGCATTATCCTGCACTGCATATTTGTTCAGGTGCTTTTAGAACTTCGCCCATACAAAGTTTGTCACATGTCATGAACCATCTCTCATCCACATTTGTCACAAGCTGTCATTGAGCACATCATTTTCCATCCTTCACACCCTTTAAAAAATTCTTTTATTGACACTCATTTGGATTGCATTTACCAGAATCGTCCATCTTGCACTCCTCCTTTCGGACTCAGAACTCGCAGGAGTCTTATTGGTACCCATTTAGCAGATGTTGATGTCTCCTACTTGCTCTCTGTTCGAAATTGAACCATGGGGACACCTTGCACATTAACTATTTACATCCATTTAAAGGTTACAAAACAGAACACAAATACCAAAATATATCAACAGCTTTCCTGCAACCACATAGCCAAGTACCTTAGTTATGAAAACCTGAATACAGATGGCTACCAATTGGAGAGAGAAGTTGGCTTCGCCTGTACAAGTGGTTCTCACACTTGTGGCCACTTTCCCTACTTCCTGTTCAGTTTTTACAGCAGAACTCTTTGCTATATATGAAAGCCTCTGGTTTATTTCTTGATTAAATAAAAAGTGCTTATCATTTATTCAGACTCATTAAGCATTCTAGAAAATCTCAAATCTGGCTCTCTTTCTAATAGTTACATTGGTAAAGTGCTTCACACAGAACACTTATAAATAGTGGATATGGTATTCTTTACAGCTGGGTACCCAGTCACATTGGGATACAGGGTAATGTACAGGCTGACTCTTTAGCTAAACACACTACAATCCCTTTTATGGTCCTTTGCCTTACAGTGATATATAGTTAGAAATTTCTTATGTAATAAAGGGCAATTGGACTAACGAATGGAATAATGAAACAGAAAATAAACTGAACCGTTGGCCCTGTTACTTCATCCGCAGGTACAGACATCAGACACACGAGACTTACTCATAAACACCTACTCCTAGGTGAATCTGCTCCAGAGTGCCCTCATTGTCATACTCATCTCACCATTTGTCATATTTTAACCTCTTGCGTCAATTTTAATCCTTTTTACCAAATTTATTTTAACTGTTCTCATCCCAAACTTGACGATATGTTGGGTGAAACGCAGCATCACAATTTGTTTGCCTTTCTTCAACATGTTAATATTATTTTTTCGCTGTGAAGTGTCCACTTTTGCCTGACGGGTATCTGGATGGGAGCCCCATCCACTTGTCCTTATCTTACTTTTATCAGTTTTTTTGTTCTTATCCCTGATAAAAGAAGGTTGAATAAGTGAGACTCTACTGTATGTCTACTTGCCAGAATCTAAATTTTTATCACACACTAATGTGCTCAGTTCAGTTCAATTAATCATCATGAGAATTGTTCACCGGAAGAAACTTCAAAGCTTCAACTAAATTCATTTTGTGGTTATGAAAATCATGGACATATCCTATGTGCTTTGAATATTAACTTGATGGCAACATTAGATTATCAAAGACCACGACAAATATATCTCCGGACTCTTCATTTTTGTGGATTCTGGAAGCAGGTTAGCAATTTTGGAGTTGTGAGGTATGTATTCCCAATTATATTTACACAATCTTAAAAGGCTTTCTGATCCATTCTTTAGTTCCAGATCGCAGATTTGTATGTAGTACAGTTCAACAACATAATATGTGAACATGCTTAAAGGCGCTTTTACTGAAGTGTCAATCACACATGAGAAGCTGATTGTATGCAACTTCACACACATCCATCATTCCAACGGCGCTTGTTGTGCGAACATTGCTTCAACCCACAACTGCATTCTGCCGGCATAAACTACACTCACTTCCAAAAGTTAAGCACGAAGATGTAAAATGCAAAAAAATCAACAAATACTACTTTGATTGACGCAAAATTCGGCAGGAAAGTAGCATATATATTTATGCATAAAACAAAATCAATAATTATATACAGAAATGAAAACAATATTAAATTTTTGTAAGTTATCAGATAATGACATAGTAGAGACTTAAACTGAATTATGTATAAAGTGAAAATAAACACCAAAAAACGAAAAAAAAAGGACATTAATAGGGTATGTGATCCCCTCATCTGTACACAAAGTTTACACCTTGTGACCATGCTTTCAATTAGGTGGTCAACCACCACAGAATTAAGCAATCGCCATACTTCTAGTAAGGAGCTATGGATGAAAACAAAAGGAGCCATGGTTATTTATAATAATCAGTCAATTTCCTGCCTATCCATTAATAACAGCATTATATCCAATACAACAGAAATAACAAATAGTAGCTCTGAGGAGTCATCGCTATCGCTTCCTCTGACCTTCTCCAGAACTACCGGCACCCGGACGCCGTTCACTTCTTCAATGCCATCCCTTTGATTCCTCGAGAATTCCTGCGATCGGAAGCGCTTATTGCTGCAGACCGGGTGTGCCATGTTGCAAAAAAAAAAAAAGAAATTAGACAAATTCTAAACATCCATCACCGAAAACCTCGCCCTCTTTAAGCAAGCTAAAGCTTATGTGCGTCCATTAATAACAGCATTATATCCAATACAACAGAAATCACAAATAGTATTGGTGAAACTCTAGCTTCCATCTCATGCAGTACCGGCCAATCAAATTCTTTCCTTCTATGTAAGATGTTTGATATTTAGCTCACGATTTGATACAAGGATGCCCCCACCCTGAAATTAAATTCTGGCAACCGTACAGTTGCCTGTGAGCTCATTTTCGCCTTCTTGCACGGTAGCGATCCTGCCTCCTCCGGATGTCCTGCTCCGAGGAGTCATCTCTATCGCTTCCTCTGACCTTCTCCAGAACTACCGGCACCCGGACGCCGTTAAATTCTTCAATGCCATACCTTACCCTTTGATTCCTCGAGAATTCCTGCGGTTGGAAGTGCTTACTGCTGAAGACCAGGTGTGCCGTGTTGCAAAAAAAAAAGTTAGACAAATCCTAAACAATGCATTGCATTCTAAACATCCATCACCGAAAACCTCGCCCTCTTTAAGCAAGCTAAAGCTTATGTGCGTCAGTTTCAAAAGGAATCCTGGGTAAAATATATCTCCAAAATAATAGCCTCTACTTCTAGTAAGGAGCCATGGTTATTTATAATAATCAGTCAATTTCCTGCCTATCCATTAATAACAGCATTATATCCAATACAACAGAAATCACAAATAGTATTGGTGAAACTCTTGCTTCCATCTCATGCAGTACCAGCCAATCAAATTCTTTCCTTCTATGTAAGATGTTTCATGTTTAGCTCACAATTTGATACAGGAATGCCCCCACCCTGAAATTAAATTCTGGCAACCCACTGTTGCCTGTGAGATGCTGTGAGTTCATCTTCGTCTTCTTGCATGGTAGCGATCCTGCCTCCTCCGGATGTCCTGCTCTCCGAGGAGTCATCTCTATCGCTTCCTCTGACCTTCTCCAGAACTACCAGCACCCGGACGGCGTTCACTTCTTCAATGCCATACCCTACCCTTTGATTCCTCGAGAATTCCTGCGGTCGGAAGGCTTACTGCCGCAGACCGGGTGTGCCATGTTGAAAAAAAAAAAAAAAAAAAAAAAAAAAAGAAGTTAGACAAATTCTAAACAATGCATTGCGTTGTGTTCTAAAATGAAATAGCAAGATACGAAGTAAAAAAAAAAATAATTTTCTTCGTATGTTGTAAAGTATGTGTTCCTAAACTGGTATCTGGATGGGAGCGCCCATCCAGATGACTCTTTCTTATCTACATTTTATCTCTCTACAATTCGCTTTTACTGTTTTAGATTTCATGGATTTTGTGCTCTACTTACTTTATACTAAACCTTGGTTTTAATCATTTACACATAGTCTGGCGCAGTATGTCCTTTTTGGACCTTATGCCGTTAAACTTACACCAACCAACCAACCATTAATAACAGCATTATATCCAATACAACAGAAATCACAAATAGTATTGGTGAAACTCTTGCTTCCATCTCATGCAGTACCGGCTAATCAAATTCTTTCCTTCTATGTAAGATGTTTGATATTTAGCTCACGATTTGATACAAGAATGCCCCCACCCTGATATTAAATTCTGGCAACCGTACAGTTGCCTGTGTGCTCATTTTCGCCTTCTTGCACGGTAGCGATCCTGCTTCCTCCGGATGTCCTGCTCCGAGGAGTCATCTCTATCGCTTCCTCTGACCTTCTCCAGAACTACCGGCACCCGGACGCCGTTAAATTCTTCAATGCCATACCTTACCCTTTGATTCCTCGAGAATTCCTGCGGTTGGAAGTGCTTACTGCTGAAGACCGGGTGTGCCGTGTTGCAAAAAAAAAAAGTTAGACAAATCCTAAACAATGCATTGCATTCTAAACATCCATCACCGGAAACCTCGCCCTCTTTAAGCAAGCTAAAGCTTATGTGCGTCAGTTTCAAAAGGAATCCTGGGTAAAATATATCTCCAAAATAATAGCCTCTACTTCTAGTAAGGAGCCATGGTTATTTATAATAATCAGTCAATTTCCTGCCTATCCATTAATAACAGCATTATATCCAATACAACAGAAATCACAAATAGTATTGGTGAAACTCTTGCTTCCATCTCATGCAGTACCGGCCAATCAAATTCTTTCCTTCTATGTAAGATGTTTGATATTTAGCTCATGATTTGATACAGGAATGCCCCCACCCTGAAATTAAATTCTGGCAACCCTACAGTTGCCTGTGAGCTCATTTTCGCCTTCTTGCACGGTAGCGATCCTGTCTCCTCCGGATGACCTGCTCCGAGGAGTGATCTCTATCGCTTCCTCTGACCTTCTCCAGAACTACCGGCACCCGTACGCCGTTCACTTCTTCAATGCCATACCTTAGCCTTTGATTCCTCGAGAATTCCTGCAGTCGGAAGCGCTTACTGCTGCAGACCGGGGGTGCCGTGTTGGAAAAAAAAAAAAAAAAGATGTTAGACAAATTCTAAACAATGCATTACATTCTAAACATCCATCACCGAAAACCTTGCCCTCTTTAAGCAAGCTAAAGCTTATGTGCGTCAGTTTCAAAAGGAATCCTGGGTAAAATATATCTCCAAAATAACAGCCTCTATTTCTAGTAAGGAGCCATGGTTATTTATAATAATCAGTCAATTTCTTGCCTATCCATTAATAACAGCCAAACAGGATTATCATCTACTCAGACTCCCTCAGCGTCCTAGAAAATCTGAAATCGGGTTCCATTACTCATAGCTATATTACCAAAGTGCTACGCATACATGAACAGCTTACAAATTGTGGGTACAGCATTATCCTCTGTTGGGTGCCCAGTCATATTCGGATACCGGGCAATGAAAAGCTGGACACATTAGCCAGGCACGCTACAATCCCATACACTGGCTATCTTGGATACAATGATATAAAGTCTGGCATTTCTAGTTTAGTAAAAAGCAGTTGGATCAATCAGTGGGAAAGTGAAACTGAAAATAAACCCGACCTGCTCTCACTCCTTGGCCATCCCTTTCATACCGAAAGCATGATGTCCTCTTGAGTCGTCAGCGCATTGGTCACATAAGGCTGACCCATAGACACCTTCTGGGTGAACCTGCTCCGGAGTGCTCATATTGTCATACTCACCTCACCGTTCGTCACATTTTAACCTCTTGTACAGCTTTTAATATTTTTTACCAAACCTATTTTAAGTGTACTCATCCCAATCTTGACGATATATTGGGAAAACCCCACATTATAATCTCTTTTCTTTTCTGCAGTGTATTAATTTTCTTCGTCTGTTGTAAAGTATGTGTTCCTAACTGGTATCTGGATGGGGTTTCTTATCTACATTTTATCTCTCTACAATTCGCTTTTACTGTTTTAGATTTCATGGATTTTGTGCTCTACTTACTTTATACTAAACCTTGGTTTTAATCATTTACACATAGTCTGGCGCAGTATGTCCTTTTTGGACCTTGTGCCGTTAAACTTACACCAACCAACCAACCATTAATAACAGCATTATATCCAATACAACAGAAATCACAAATAGTATTGGTGAAACTCTTGCTTCCATCTCATGGAGTACCGGCCGATCAAATTCTTTCCTTCTATGTAAGATGTTTGATATTTAGCTCACGATTTGATACAGGAATGCCCACACCCTGAAATTAAATTCTGGCAACCCTACAGTTGTCTGTGAGCTCATTTTCGCCTTCTTGCACGGTAGTGATCCGGCCTCCTCCGGATGTCCTGCTCCGAGGAGTCATCTCTATCGCTTCCTCTGACCTTCTCCAGAACTACCGAAACCCGGACGCCGTTAAATTCTTCAATGCCATACCTTACCCTTTGATTCCTCGAGAATTCCTGCGGTCGGAAGCGCTTACTGCCGCAGACCGGGTGTGCCATGTTGAAAAAAAAAAAAAAAAAAAGAAGTTAGACAAATTCTAAACAATGCATTGCGTTGTGTTCTAAAATGAAATAGCAAGATACGAAGTAAAAAAAAAAATAATTTTCTTCGTATGTTGTAAAGTATGTGTTCCTAAACTGGTATCTGGATGGGAGCGCCCATCCAGATGACTCTTTCTTATCTACATTTTATCTCTCTACAATTCGCTTTTACTGTTTTAGATTTCATGGATTTTGTGCTCTACTTACTTTATACTAAACCTTGGTTTTAATCATTTACACATAGTCTGGCGCAGTATGTCCTTTTTGGACCTTGTGCCGTTAAACTTACACCAACCAACCAACCATTAATAACAGCATTATATCCAATACAACAGAAATCACAAATAGTATTGGTGAAACTCTTGCTTCCATCTCATGCAGTACCGGCTAATCAAATTCTTTCCTTCTATGTAAGATGTTTGATATTTAGCTCACGATTTGATACAAGAATGCCCCCACCCTGATATTAAATTCTGGCAACCGTACAGTTGCCTGTGAGCTCATTTTCGCCTTCTTGCACGGTAGCGATCCTGCCTCCTCCGGATGTCCTGCTCCGAGGAGTCATCTCTATCGCTTCCTCTGACCTTCTCCAGAACTACCGGCACCCGGACGCCGTTAAATTCTTCAATGCCATACCTTACCCTTTGATTCCTCGAGAATTCCTGCGGTTGGAAGTGCTTACTGCTGAAGACCGGGTGTGCCGTGTTGCAAAAAAAAAAAGTTAGACAAATCCTAAACAATGCATTGCATTCTAAACATCCATCACCGGAAACCTCGCCCTCTTTAAGCAAGCTAAAGCTTATGTGCGTCAGTTTCAAAAGGAATCCTGGGTAAAATATATCTCCAAAATAATAGCCTCTACTTCTAGTAAGGAGCCATGGTTATTTATAATAATCAGTCAATTTCCTGCCTATCCATTAATAACAGCATTATATCCAATACAACAGAAATCACAAATAGTATTGGTGAAACTCTTGCTTCCATCTCATGCAGTACCGGCCAATCAAATTCTTTCCTTCTATGTAAGATGTTTGATATTTAGCTCATGATTTGATACAGGAATGCCCCCACCCTGAAATTAAATTCTGGCAACCCTACAGTTGCCTGTGAGCTCATTTTCGCCTTCTTGCACGGTAGCGATCCTGTCTCCTCCGGATGACCTGCTCCGAGGAGTGATCTCTATCGCTTCCTCTGACCTTCTCCAGAACTACCGGCACCCGTACGCCGTTCACTTCTTCAATGCCATACCTTAGCCTTTGATTCCTCGAGAATTCCTGCAGTCGGAAGCGCTTACTGCTGCAGACCGGGGGTGCCGTGTTGGAAAAAAAAAAAAAAAAGATGTTAGACAAATTCTAAACAATGCATTACATTCTAAACATCCATCACCGAAAACCTTGCCCTCTTTAAGCAAGCTAAAGCTTATGTGCGTCAGTTTCAAAAGGAATCCTGGGTAAAATATATCTCCAAAATAACAGCCTCTATTTCTAGTAAGGAGCCATGGTTATTTATAATAATCAGTCAATTTCTTGCCTATCCATTAATAACAGCCAAACAGGATTATCATCTACTCAGACTCCCTCAGCGTCCTAGAAAATCTGAAATCGGGTTCCATTACTCATAGCTATATTACCAAAGTGCTACGCATACATGAACAGCTTACAAATTGTGGGTACAGCATTATCCTCTGTTGGGTGCCCAGTCATATTCGGATACCGGGCAATGAAAAGCTGGACACATTAGCCAGGCACGCTACAATCCCATACACTGGCTATCTTGGATACAATGATATAAAGTCTGGCATTTCTAGTTTAGTAAAAAGCAGTTGGATCAATCAGTGGGAAAGTGAAACTGAAAATAAACCCGACCTGCTTTCACTCCTTGGCCATCCCTTTCATACCGAAAGCATGATGTCCTCTTGAGTCGTCAGCGCATTGGTCACATAAGGCTGACCCATAGACACCTTCTGGGTGAACCTGCTCCGGAGTGCTCATATTGTCATACTCACCTCACCGTTCGTCACATTTTAACCTCTTGTACAGCTTTTAATATTTTTTACCAAACCTATTTTAAGTGTACTCATCCCAATCTTGACGATATATTGGGAAAACCCCACATTATAATCTCTTTTCTTTTCTGCAGTGTATTAATTTTCTTCGTCTGTTGTAAAGTATGTGTTCCTAACTGGTATCTGGATGGGGTTTCTTATCTACATTTTATCTCTCTACAATTCGCTTTTACTGTTTTAGATTTCATGGATTTTGTGCTTTACTTACTTTATACTAAACCTTGGTTTTAATCATTTACACATAGTCTGGCGCAGTATGTCCTTTTTGGACCTTGTGCCGTTAAACTTACACCAACCAACCAACCATTAATAACAGCATTATATCCAATACAACAGAAATCACAAATAGTATTGGTGAAACTCTTGCTTCCATCTCATGGAGTACCGGCCGATCAAATTCTTTCCTTCTATGTAAGATGTTTGATATTTAGCTCACGATTTGATACAGGAATGCCCACACCCTGAAATTAAATTCTGGCAACCCTACAGTTGTCTGTGAGCTCATTTTCGCCTTCTTGCACGGTAGCGATCCGGCCTCCTCCGGATGTCCTGCTCCGAGGAGTCATCTCTATCGCTTCCTCTGACCTTCTCCAGAACTACCGAAACCCGGACGCCGTTAAATTCTTCAATGCCATACCTTACCCTTTGATTCCTCGAGAATTCCTGCGGTCGGAAGCGCTTACTGCCGCAGACCGGGTGTGCCATGTTGAAAAAAAAAAAAAAAAAAAGAAGTTAGACAAATTCTAAACAATGCATTGCGTTGTGTTCTAAAATGAAACGGCAAGATACGAAGTAAAAAAAAAATGAACCCCAGACCATAGTCGGAATTAACTCAGCTGAAAAGGAAATAGGTATGTGTAACATGCATAAATAATAATGAGACATATTTGCAAGAAAATTACACTTTTATTCAAAATTAAATGATTTGCTACTTAAACTATAACATTCTTATACAGGAATGCCCCCACCCTGATATTAAATTCTGGCAACCCTACAGTTGCCTGTGAGCTCATTTTCGCATTCTTGCACGGTAGCGATCCTGTCTCCTCCGGATGACCTGCTCCGAGGAGTGATCTCTATCGCTTCCTCTGACCTTCTCCAGAACTACCG
>JAWZYV010003149.1:0-14284 GCA_038373885.1 Cheiracanthium punctorium
AGTTTTATTTGTCTAAATTGTTTGCACGTTATTTTTAGAAGAAACACTTCAAGGTCATGGACAAAGGAATAAAAAATTTTCTGGAAAGCCATTTCGTCATCTTTAGTGCTCGAAAGGATCTGGCTCGTCAAATGGATATAATTTCAGCGGACGTTGTGAAACTGGGACTTTGATTTAAGCTTTGACTCAAAGCTGACGCCATTAGTGCGTATCTAAACGGTCTCAGTATATTTATGAACTTTTTATGAATAAGGATGTGAAATTGAATAAAATGTGAAATCAGAAGGAAAATACAAACTTCAGACTGAATAACATTGAAGAATTATATTCAGTTCCTATTAGAAGAAGTTAAAAACAACTGGATAGACTTCCCAAACGTCAACAACGTGTGAAAAATTTAACTCTTTGCCATTGCTCAATTGCAGTCGATCAAATCGCCAGTCACGTTCCACAGAGCCACATGCAACTATTACTAGTGATTAGATAGACGGATGGCAACGGCTCCACATTTTCAGCTTTGGGAAGTTCATAGAGTGTTTATTCTATATCAATGTGAAAATGGCTGCACTTCAAAGGATTAAAAAAAAACACGCATGAAAAACCTTTCAGAAATGTTTAAAGTGTTTTCAATCAAACAGCTGAAATACAAAAATTTCTGAACAATGTGTAGATACTTCCAACAATTGAAAATGTAACAGTTATAGCACCGTAAAAATATAACAAAAAGTTATTTATGATTGTAGTCTTCAATAATGTATTATGATAGGATTCAATTATAATTAATTATAGAATTTGCAAAGTTCATTAATGCCCACTTGTAAAGTTTCCATATTAAGCAAAAAGTACAAGTATAAACACAGATTTTATTAATGGATAATACATATTAAAATACTAAAGATGGAAAAATTAGTATTAAGTACTTAGAAAACAGATTACAGTAACGATTCCCGACTCTCGCTTCTATCTGATGGAAGTTTACATACAGAAGAATGGGTGCGTCTTTAACATCCACAAGTTTCTTGTGCTGGCAAAGAATTGTAAATACTTCACAGCAATGTTTTGTGGTATGGGAAAGGATGGAGGAGATTGTTTTATTCAGGAATAAAAGGTAATATCATGGATAAATTTTATCCTTTATTTACAATGGCCAGTGTCAATGTCAAAGATGAAGATATGAATGAACTCATGATTGCAGCGGAATTATCTCCTTTTGGATGCTTCTCCTTTCGTATTTGAGAACCTTTTTAACAAAGAAACTTTCCACTGAAATTGTTTATCCCTTTACATTGCAGCCCAGAAAATCAATCGGCACGATATACTATGGGAGTGTTATAGATTCGTCCAGACACATTTTGAAAGTGTATTGCTTAGTAATAGCGTACAGTTCGGAAAGTTATCTTTGGATTCCCTTAAACATTTTCTATGTGACGTAAATCTGTGTGTGTCAGAAGAAAAAAATGCTTTTCTTGCCATAGTTAAGTGGGTATTGGCTGATAAGACCAATCGGCAACGTTTCGTGCCTGATTTGCTGACATGCTTGGTGTGGTGGAGTGAAACAGCAGTAAAATATAATTTTGAGACGGTTCCCATGGGAAGACCACACAAGTAGACCGTAAATTAGAAGAGGCGCCAGGCAATGGACAGTCTGGACACTATAGCACAATGAACTGTCAACGTTAAAATATTTATGGCCGAAAATATTTATGGCCGAAAATGATATGCAAATTTGGCGGGGTATATTCTCGAATGATCCACCTACATGTCTGGGATTCGACGAGAGGATGCATTAATTCCCCGAGACGAACAAATCAGAAACTCCAGCCAATGATGTAAGAGGGGGTAAGAAAAGAGGAACCAACCCCGTGGGAGAAGAGAAAAGAGACGACAGAACGAGTGTGCTAGAAAAAAGAAGCAGAGCAGAGTTTGAAAAAGGTGTGAACGGACTTAAAAAATCAGTGTGTGCTTCGAATCAATATGATCAAGTTGTGTTCAAAAGAAACATGGAATCAGAGGCCAGATGAGGGCTTAAGAAAAAGACAGCGGTTCCAAGAGGACACGCGTCGATCGTGTCTTGTGTAAAGACGGCTACCTCATCAGAATGGTGAATATTAACAGTAATCTATTTATTATTTGCGTCTCAAAACTTTTGTGGATACCCCTTATCCTCCAAAACCACATCTCCCCCAGACATGTTTAAGTTTAAAATTATGTCAATATCGTCTGTTAATTAATATTAGTGGAATGACTAAGAATAAATGGTATTTAGTTGCAATTCATAGAGTCTTTAGTTTTTTTTAGTGTTTTGGTGTATGTCAATCATTTTTCAATTTTTTCAGCGTAATACTAGGAGTACTTGCCAGGCAGGTTATGCGCGGCATAATACCACTGTACGATCATCTTAGGCTTTAGTTTTCCTCAAATTTTAACCAATACTGTAACAAACCACCACATAATGGTGCCGTAGAAAAAAGGCAATTTTATGTACTCCTAGTAACTCAAATGATAGTTAAATTAATGATAATAATAATAATAAATATATATAGTAGATTTTTCAAAAATAAAACAAAGTCTGGGAGAGAAATTATGCATCATAATAACGAAGTTACTATCTTGTTTCTCAGTTTCAACAAAAAAAAAAAAAAACATGCATTGACATTCTTTGAATATTTTATTTGTAATTTGTAAGTGTTAATATACTGCTGCAAAAAAAAAAAAAAATATATATATATATATATACGAAAGAACTTTGATTTTAAAGGTGACAAAGAAGGTATTTTTGTTAAAACAATTAATTTCTCTAATAGAAAGAATGTTGTGAATAAGATAGTTTGTAGTCATTACAACGTATTGACATATAGAAAAATTAAATTAAATAAAATTAAGTAAATAAATAAAATAAATAAATAAATATTTTATTGATGGAATATTATGCAACAATCAGTAGAACTGAACAATTGAATTAATACTTGCTTAATATGTATGTATTCATGTACAATATTTTTAATTTATGTGTATGTTGAAAGTGTCAAAGTGCATTTTGTATATGTATAAGGTAACGGAACATATAGTGTTAAAATAGGTAAAATAGTATCTGTAAATATTTAAAGTAAAAAAAAAAAAAAAAAAAAAAATGGGTCGTCCCAGAGTTAGACAGGAGTCGCCAGAGTCTCTTAGGAATCGAAATACCCAAAGTTCGGCACAAAGCCAGCATAACAAAACGCCAGACACGGGACTAATCCCTCTATTGCCCCGATATTCGGCCGATAGTCTCGAGAACCCAAAGCAATTTTTCAGCGAATTTGAAAACGTAGCTGCTCTCACCGATTGGTCAAATGAGCAGAAAGGCATAATTTTAAAGACATGCCTCAAAGGTAAGGCAAAAGCATTTATACTAGGCCTAAAAGAGACGAAAGACGGAAACAATTACGAATACCTGAAAAAAGCGATTCTCCAAAGATTTAGGGAAATAAAATCAGCTTCGGAAGTGCACGCGGAATTTAATGCAATTAGGCAAACCCCGAAAACATCGATTATACAACTAAGGGACATAATCTCTGAAAAGACTGAAGCATTTTTAGGGATCGATAAGCCGTCAGAGGAAACAGATAAAATAAAGAACCACATCATGCTCGCGAAATTCACGGAAGCGGTACGTCCGGAAATTAGAAGAGAAATTTTAAAAGAAAACGTAAAACACTTTGACGAGGCGGTTGAGTTGGCAATCAGACTGGAGAGAATTTTTAATGAAGAAGAAGACATAAACAATATTGACGTACAAAAATCAGACGTTACTGGTCTATTGAAGGACTTAGAAATCGCGCAGTTAAAAGATAAAATAAAACAGTTTGAGGATAAAATTCAGGCACTCGAGATTTCTCAAGTGAATGAAAAATCCAATCCATTGAAATCATGCTCTTTTTGTAAAAAACAAAATCACACAGACACAGACTGCTGGTTCAATCCCCGAAATAGAAGACAACCAGTTAATCAACATAATAGTAGTTATACACAAGTTGCAATTATCTGCCAAATATGCGGAAAGTCGAACCACTCCGCTCAGACATGCTGGGAAAGAATTCCCGCGGACGGTCGACAGCAACCAAATGTCCGCAGAACGAACAACAATGGAAACAGGAACTATAAGAATTTAAACTCATACAGGGGTCCCAGAGGCAACAGATAAATAATAATCAGAGGTTGGGATCCCATAGAACGAAACTCGAAGCTACCAAAGTAAATATTGACCATAAAAACAAGAATAAAAATCAAATGATAGAGGTACAAAATAGTACGAAAGAAATAAATGATAATAAACGCAAACAACAAGAGAACCATAGGTATATAATGTCGGTGAGTGACAACGAGCAAAATGTAATTAAATTACCACTAGTAACGCTTAACATTGGGGATGAAGAATATGCTGCACTCATTGATTCAGGAGCAGGAATTAGTTTAATAAATAACGAAATATTTGAAGAAATAAAAAGTAAAATAAAAATAAACTTTATTTCCAGACAGGTAACAATAAAATCTGTGACACAACAAACTGTACCTTTTCTAAAAGCCGTGAAGTTTTCATTTAAAATAGGGCATAAAAAATGTAATAACACCTTTTTCGTGGCAAACTTCAAAATGAACCCACAATACCCAATCATACTAGGTTACGACTTCATGATTAATAATAAAGTAATTTTAAATACGAAACAAAATAGCATAACAATAAATAATGAAGAAATTCCAATTAATAAATCAGAGACCAAAAATACGGAGCTAAGGGAAGAAAATGATAAGACGGAGGAGATTAATAATTGCATTCGAATAGCACGGAAAGTACTGATTCCGCCCGCGGACACAAAAATAGTAAATTTAAAAACAGATCGACCTATTGAAAAGCAACAAAATGAAAGCAACATTCAAGTGATACCCAAATTCCAAAAGGAACAGATATGCATCATCCAACAAAAAACAGATAAGTCGTTACAAATGATTTTCGAAAATAACACCAACACCACGAAACATTTACAAAAAAACATGAAAGTCGCGAAAATCATAGAACCGCAGAACGTTCGGCAGATACGGGAGTCAGCACAAGGTACAGAAGTAGGAATGAATTATTGTGCACAAACAACTAATGATAGGGACAATATCCTAAACTTGAGAAAAAAGGAATTCGAAGAGGCGACTTTTGATTTAGATCATTTACCGGAAGACCAACAGCGTATATTTAAAAAAATGCTACAAGAAAACTATCAGGTATTCTCTACCTCTTATAAAACATTAGGAGTGACAGACGCTGTGAGACCGCAAATCAAATTAGCCCACAATTACCCTATCCAATGTAGACCGTACCCAATACCGCAAAACATGAAAACGCTCGCAGACCGCGAAATAGACGAGCTATTAGAAGCGGGTATACTCGAACCATCCGACGGGGGTTACGCGTTCCCAATAATCTTCGTTAAAAAACAAACGAGTGAGGAAAATAAAACCCCTAAATACCGAATGGCGACAGATTTTCGATTATTAAATAACATCACTGAACCTTATAAAACATATATCCCGCATATTGAAGATATCTTACAAGAAGTTGCCGGATTCAAATGGTACACGACTATGGATCTTAAATCTGCGTTTTTTCAAATAGCATTACCGGAGGCAGAGCGAGAGAAATGTGCAATAATTACCCACCGAGGAAATTTTAGACACACGAGACTACCCTTTGGCTTGCGTAACAGCGCCAGTTACTTCACCCAACTCATGAATACGGTGCTGGGAGGTATGAGAGAAACGAAGATAAATTTCTACCTAGACGATATAATCATACCAGCTAATTCCCTCGAAGAATTACGAAAAAAAATGACTTTAATATTCCAAAAGCTCAAAGAGTTTAATTTAACATTGGACCCGTCAAAAATCAAAATAGCTCGAAAAAATATCACATGTTTAGGATTCCAAGTGGACGAAGTAGGGATTTCCCCAGACCCAAAAAACATCGTGAAAATCACAAAATTTAAAACACCTAAGTCAGTTAAAGAGATTCAATCATTTTTAGGGATGACAAATTACTTCAGAACGATTATTCCACAATATTCCCAAATTATTGCACCGATTGTGCAGCTCACAAGAAAGACCAAAAAATTTGAATGGTCGGAAGAGTGTCAGACTAGTTTCGCGAACATACAACAGATCATTTTAGAAAAACCAAGAATTACCAAAATTGATTTTGCAAAACCATTCCTGTTAGCAACCGATGCATCCAACACGGCCATTAATGGTATTTTAATGCAGGATCGGCCAGAAGGCAGAACACCAGTCAAATTTTTTAGCAGAATTTTAAAAAATGCGGAAAAACGGTACTCATCTCTTAAACTGGAACTAATGGCAATTTATGAAGCGGTGAGACATTTTCGCAATTATTTATGGAACCATGAATTTGTATTAATTAGTGACGCGAAATCATTGAAATACCATTTAGATCTAACGCAGCAATCCGATATCACTGCAAGGTGGCTATTATTTTTAAGTGAATTTGCGTTTAAATTTCAACATATAAAGGGTGAGGAAAACCCCGCGGATTATTTGTCCCGATACATCTTACAAGAAGAACAGGTAAATAACATAACGGCACAAATCTTCGAAGGGAAGAAGGATTTAACGACCGAAAAAATTAAACAAGAACAGCAGAACGATGAATTATTGAACAAAATAATACCACACGTCCGCGAAAAGACCCCTAAAAGTCCTAAGTTCAAAAATTACTATCTCGATGCACATGGAATTCTTCGTTATAGGGAAAAAGCCACGCGAGAGAGGGCAGGAATAGATGTAATAGTGATCCCGCAGGCTTTAAAACAGTCCGTGATCAAAATTGCACACGCAACGCATTTCGGCAGACAAAAAACGATCGATTTCATTAAGAAATATTATACTTGGGGCAACTTATTTGATGACGTAAAGACGTTTATCGATAACTGTCACAGATGTGCACAATTCAAAAACAGGCACATTCCCCCTACGGCGAAACAGAAAATGGACCGAGCAATACTGCCCGGAAAGTGTCTACATATAGATATTGTTGGGAAGCTGCCTCGCAGTGTCAGAGGCAATTGCTTTTTTTTTTCCGTAATTGACAGTTTCTCAAGGTATATAGAATTATTTCCATGTAGAAAAATCACTGCGGATCAAATAGTTCAATGTTTACAAAGTTATTTTTCTCGTTTTGGGCTTCCAGATACGATTATATCGGATAACGGACCTCAATTCCGATCAAAGGAATTAAGGAGTTTTTTAAAATCTCTCAATATAGAGAGTCGTTTTTCGTCGATCTACCACCCACAATCGAATGGGACGGTAGAGCGAGCACAAGGCACGCTTCAGCAGTGTATTCGATGCATAGCAGAGAACACTTTTGAATGGGAAGATGCAAGTGTATGGGCGCAGCTATATTACAACGCCTCTAAACACAGGGCGACGAATTTCCCGCCGGCGTTACTATTTCTGGGTCGTGACATTAAAATACCCCTGGACAATACAACTGACGGACAGGGACAAAATATTTTCGAATCAAGATGGTCCCAAGAGGAAATACAAATATTTGTGGACAAATTAATTAAGCAGAATTTAAATAACAGACAACAGGCCTGGATATTCCAAGAAAAAGCGGCTAAACCGCAGAACTTAGAAAAACCCGCTAAACATACTCCAATCCACATAGGGGATTTGGTATACATGAGAAATATGCACAAGAAGTGTAAATTTGACCCCATTTTTACCGGCCCTTATAGGGTAATTAAACTATTACGTAATAATAATTTGTTACTTAAAGAAGTGAATAAACCTCATGTAGAAGCAAAGAAATTGCACAGAAACCTCATTTTTCGGGTAAAACCCCAGACACAAGAAACAGACCCTGACGAGTCAAAAACCCCCACCCATGGTTATTGGTTACGCAACCGCTCCCGGAAGGGGCGAGAAACAGCACAAACATAAGAAAAGAACAAAAATTCAAAAAAAAAAAAAAAAAAAAAGGGGTTCTTACCAGTAGCCGAGTTGTGAGGTCCAGAAGGTCGCTTTTCATGATGATTGATGTTCAAGTTCAATTGCGTAAATAGATGAAAAGATTGAAATTTCTGTGAAAGGATAACGAAAACGAGAATTACAAAACTGATAGGAAAAAGAGAAAAACGCGACCTGGAAGGCAATTGAATTTAGCTAATCATAACAGTAATAATAATAAGAATTATAATAATAATGACATGATATATATATAATCAAAAGGGATATCCCGTTTAACCTTGTGCACTGCAGAAAAGCTAAGCTGAAAATGAAGGAAATGTTAACAACCAAAAAAAAAAAAAAAAAAAAAAAAAAAAAAAAAAAAAAAAGAGACGGACAAAATATAATAATGTTGATAATAATAGCAAGCAATAAGATAACAGGCACACACATACGTAGGTAAAAAAAAAAAAAAAAAAAAAAAAAAAAAATAAAATAAAATAAAATAAAAATAAATAAATAAATAAATAAATAAATAAATAAAAAAAATAAATAAAAAGTAAAACACAAGTTAGCAAGGCATCAGCTGGTGTTGTCGTTTGGCTTTTTCTGTTGGTAAACAAACCGGCAGGGAGCCATTCGCATGGGGGCGAGTCGTTCGTTCGGATTAGAGTCGTTCGTTCGGATGTCACGCATAGGATGCAAGAGAAGGGCAACATGAAAAGACAAAAATATGCATATAAATAAATACCGGACATACAACTATAAGAGAGACAATTACATAGTACAGTAATTTTACAAAAAATTTTAATTAATACAAGTTAGAATAAAATTATTGAGTTGCGTCACCAGAGTACCTGGGACGGAAAGCTGCAGATTTCCCCTTGGATTTTGGTACTTATCGGGCAATTGCAGGCAATAACCACGATGAGTAAGACGCGCTCTAGAATAATAGAAGACTATTTATTTTAAAGTAAACATAGGGAGTTCACAGAATAATAACCTATCAGACCGCATGGACTCGACATGCAGATCGGCGCTATACAAAATAAAACGTAAGAACAGTAACGTTAAGTTTGTTTCTCTTTACAAAATTACAGTTAATAGGGCGGCATAAGCTTTCATTAACAAAATAATTAAATAACAATCACTTACCTCTACACGACGTTGACATCCTAAAAAAAAAAAAACACAGGCGAAAAAGGCGCCGAGTCACTCCCGGCGCAGGAGATAAACCGGTTGCTTACAGCGCGAGTTGAGTCGTCGAGCTGCAGTTTCCCCCGTTTCCAAACGCGCGGATGTATTATACGCAGTGAAAAACCGGAAATTTCAACCATGAGTTCCGATTGTCAAGCGACAAACAGTTTCGCAGCCGGAAGGATCTGCTTAAAAGGAATACAAGAGGAGAGTTCCAGAACGCACGGGTTTAGCGGTGAAACTCTTTTAATGAATTGAATGAGTAAATAAGAACGCATCGATGATTATGGCTAGATATTTTGAAACAGTGGTACGTGAGGTGTACCGTATAAATAAAAGGGCGTGCAATATAGGAATGAATCCCCTGTCTGAGCAAAAATAATAATAATAATAATAATAATAATAAATTTAAAAAAAAAAAAAAAAAAAAAAAAAAAAAAAAAAAAAAAAAAAAAAGGGAAGGAAGACGAGTATTTTTTTATGATATGCAGATAAATATATATGTGTAACAAGTAATAGACACACATGATATTGTATGTTATTCTTAATATATATATAATATAAATATGGTACTCTAATAATATAAATATGGTACATGTTGGTACAGAATGTGTGATCAAACATAATAATGTGTGTACAATCCCACTGGTGTACAATATATTATTTTGAAGAAATTGAGAAACAAGATACAAAGGTAACTCATTAATGTTATTAATGCAAAGTGGTTCGGAAACATTATCGATACTGCCAGATTTAACAAAATCTGACAAAACAAACCCGCAAAGAAGAACGAAAATGTTCACGTGAAACCACAAAATGCTTGAGACACAACGGGAGAACAAATGTATCACAACTGAGACTTTTGCCATGTGTAGCTACGCGTGACGGACTATATGGACTAAACTCCAACTACTACACTGTAGAACGTAGCACATAATTTGCTACGTATGATGGACTATATCGCATGGACTATACAGGACAAGTGCCAAATTTTAAAACGTAGCACATGTGTAGCTACGTGTAATGAACTAGTAACTGTGGACATTGAATATTTTTTTTTTCTTGTTTTTTTTATGTACACGGGGGAGAGATGTGGTGGAGTGAAAACAGCAGTAAAATATAATTTTGAGACGGTTCCCATGGGAAGACCACACAAGTAGACCGTAAATTAGAAGAGGCGCCAGGCAATGGACAGTCTGGACACTATAGCACAATGAACTGTCAACGTTAAAATATTTATGGCCGAAAATATTTATGGCCGAAAATGATATGCAAATTTGGCGGGATATATTTCCGAAGGATCCACCTACATGCCTGGGATTCGACGAGAGGATGCATTAATTCCCCGAGACGAAACAAATCAGAAACTCCAGCCAATGATGTAAGAGGGGGTAAGAAAAGAGGAATCAACCCCGTGGGAGAAGAGAAAAGAGATGACAGAACGAGTGTGCAAGAAAAGAAGCAGAGCAGAGTTTGAAAATGGTGTGAACGGACTTAAAAAATCAGTGTGTGCTTCGAATCAATATGATCAAGTTGTGTTCAAAAGAAACATGGAATCAGAGGCCAGATGAGGCCTTAAGAAAAAGACAGCGGTTCCAAGAGGACACGCGTCGATCGTGTCTCGTGTAAAGACGGCTACCTCATCAGAATGGTGAATATTAACAGTAATCTATTTATTATTTGCGTCTCAAAACTTTTGTGGATACCCCTTATCCTCCAAAACCACATCTCCCCCAGACATGTTTAAGTTTAAAATTATGTCAATATCGTCTGTTAATAAATATTAGTGGAATGACTAAGAATAAATGGTATTTAGTTGCAATTCATAGAGTCTTTAGTTTTTTTTAGTGTTTTGGTGTATGTCAATCATTTTTCAATTTTTTCAGCGTAATACTAGGAGTACTCGCCAGGCAGGTTATGCGCGGCATAATACCACTATACGATCATCTTAGGCTTTAGTTTTCCTCAAATTTTAACCAATACTGTAACAAACCACCACACTTGGCACTAGCTGATCTAAACGAAGAATTGGCTACTGCGATCCTTGAAGATGATATAGTTGTAAATAATCCGTTTTGTCAACACATCGTAATTAAAAAATATTTTTTTCCAAATGCTGATAACCTTCGAATTTTGCAGTGTACTTTTCTCGATTCTTCAAATCCATCAATACTAAATTTTGGTCACAGACAACCACCCAAGCTGCACTGTATTGCCTTTTCTAGTATTCATAATGGAAGACACATCGTTCAGTTTTATATAACATATGATGAAAATATTGATTTATGGCGTAAGATATCTGAAATAGAATTTAGACATGAGTGTCTGCTTTGCACTGGTGGATCCATTTACATGCTCAGAAGCAGAGATGGTAATAGAAACTTCCGTTATAGCATCACAGAAAACCAATGGTACGAACTTGATGATTTCATAACACCACGTCATAGTTATGCTGTTGCTGAGGTAGAGGGAGAGTTTTATATTTTAGGGGGAGTTTCAGATCTCACAGGTGAAGAAATATATGACGTTGAGATTTACAATGCAGAGTTCGATGTATGGAATTCCACTGAATCAATGATACCAATTTCTGCCTTTAGTGTTGCTTCACTTAACAAATCCATTTACGTTGTGGGATACAGGTTGAACTTTGAAGAATATGAAATAGTTGCTCAAGTCTATGATACAACTTCTGAAACATGGAGCTTGATTCCTCCAATGTCTGTTGACAGATCTCATTTTGAATTGGTCGCTTACCATGGAAAAGTATATGCAATAGGAGGAATATGGAATAACGAATTTTTGAAAGATGTTGAAATGTTTGATCCCATAAAAAACGAATGGAAAACTAAGCCTCATCTCCCATATGCTTATTATGTTCCGAAAGCTATTGTTCTCAATGATTTCCTTATTGTGTATGATAATCACATAGAAGATCGTACATACATGAAAACAAACCCGCCGGTGTTTTGGAATACTCGAAAGGAAAGTTGGGATCTCTTTGAGGAGCTTTCACCTATGAATAATTTGCATTTATATACGTTTTGGACACTTGATAGCAGAGAAATTATTGCAACTTTAACAACTAAAAATAGGAAATCTGACACATGCTTTGAAAAATGTCCTTTCGTGTAACAAAAATCAGGAACATTGCATTCTCAAAATTTGAAGATTCTTTTAAGGCAAAACAATCGTATTTATTAAAATTAACTTTGAAATATATGTTTTAACAAACGAATAAAGACTATTGTACACTAAACCTCCTGTGTACCTTATTTTGCGTATTTCTAGATAGTGAAAAGGTATTCCCATTGGCGTAAAAGTAAAATTAATTTTAAATAAGCATATTTTATTTAATGGATGGATCACTTCCTTTGCTATCTAAATGGATTAATATTAAAACACGCAGGAGTTCAACCATTTCAGACCTGATTAAATGCTTTCTCTATAAATTCAGTAATTTTACTTTCGGAAAGAGATAAAATTTGAACTTAAAAATTAATTAAAAGCTTGATTTTTAATTTTTTTGAGGAAAATTGGTTTATCTTTATGTGCACAAATTAGAATATCTATTTTTATACTATATTAGAGGTAATTTTGTATCCTGAATTGTAGACGCAGGGTCTGAAAATGCTAAACTATTTTCCATGTCGAAAAATATAATTACTGGAAAACTAACGTACCATGTTTCGCCGAAAATAAGCACCTGTCTTAGATTAATTTTTGCTTCAAAAAAAAAAAAAAAAAAAAAACTAATGGAATGGTAAAATGCTTTGGTGGCTGAGAGTAGACACCAATTGAAATGGTAAAAAAGCTTTGGTTGCTGAGAGTATAGATGTTACATTAAAACCCGAAATTCCGTCAAAACCCGAATTAACTAGGCAAAACGCGTTCTGAGTGACAGCGCACGGGAAAACCCGTTTTCCTAAGTAAATTCCGGAATGTTAATTCTTTATGCACTAAAAATTGGGAAAATAGATTTCTTGAAAAAATTACAGTTGTTAGAATAAGAAACAAAATAACTTCAATGTTATAACAAGTGAGAATAACGGGTGAGGAATCAGTTTGCATCTCTGCGCCCAATAGATCTTAGCTATCAATCAAATCGATTGGCGAGTTTGAACCGGAAATTCCCTTTATCAAAAGCCTTATCTAGTTCCCCCCCCCCTTCAAAAATATGCAACCGTTGACAACATAAGCCACTGCAGTTTCATCCCACAGCAAATCATGTTCCAGAGTTGGTACTTTAGATGAGAACACAATACCGTTAATCGAAAACACTTAAATGCAAACAGTTTAATAAATTCAGTAAGCACGTTTTAATCACTTCAGTAACACCAACTTCAACAGCGTTGTCAATCTTAGAGACAGCTTATATCATGAAGGAAAGATTTATCTACCCGGTGTTCTTTTTCAGCCATCTACCCAGTTGTTTGAATTTGTCTACCCCGATATGTCTAGTTGATCGGTGCCAGTGCAAGGGCAAATGCTTGACATGCCAGCCCTTCGTGAACACAACACTTTGCTCTTCTGTCAGCAATCCATTCCCAGATGATTTGTTCCAATCTCGAGGAAATAATGATTGCGGACCTAGGTCCACACTTACGCTTCTTGGCTTTATCCTAGTAGAACCTGCGCACCAATGGTACACCGGAACATCCCCTGGGCTTTCCTACTGGAAAATTAAATGTGATCGTGGACTCCCAGGAAAAAACTTTGGCACTTGCTAGGACTTAAAAGTGGCCCCCTTAAGATGTCTTTCGTAACGAACATAGCCAGAAAATTACCACCCCACATTGCAAGAAATGCAGTGATCATCAGCCTGAGCCCTCTAACAGAGCACATCTTGATTTGCGTAGGACTTTCTAAGGAGGACTTAAACATCTGCTCCACCTTTTAGTTATAGACTTTCTGTCGGTCAACAATCTATTGGGAGTTTGATCTTGACCATTAGGGTCAGATCTTTAAAGAGGAATAAGCAAACAACAACAACAACTTACAACATCCTAGTAGACCGTTGGGTGGACTGAGTTTATTGTACTCTCTTCGCCAGTTTTCGGACCATTTGTAGATCTAACTTCTTTTCTTTGCAAAA
>JAWZYV010003150.1:0-38091 GCA_038373885.1 Cheiracanthium punctorium
GGGGCGGGGCGGGGGGGGGGGGTTTTTTGTTTTTTTTATTTTTTTTTCTTTATTTTTTCTTTTTCGTTTTTTTTTCCCCCCCCCCCCCCCCCCCCCCCTGTTTTGTTTTTTTTTTTTTTTTTATTTTTTTTTTTTTTTTTTTTTTTTTTTTTTTTTCTTTTTTTTAATTTTTTTTTTTTTTTTTATTTTTTTTATTTTTTTTTTTACTGTTTTTTTTTTTATTTTTTTTTTATTTTTGCGCCGCGCGCGCCGCGCGCGCTCTTTTTTTTTTTTAAGTCAAAATTTGCCGACAATATACCTTCAAAAATATATACCAATTTTACTAGTCATTTTTTCTTAACGAATACATAAAATATGCTGTGGTATTCAATTTCATTACGAGTAAAGTAAACAATCACTATGCAAACGTCTCAAAATTCTTTAACCCTCTGGCTGCTAATCCCGCGATTTCCACGGTCAACTCAAATGTAGCCAAATTGGCTCATCCCGCGATTTTCGCGGCAGGTGTTTTTCTTCCTTTATTGAGGAGAGCATCTTGCTCTTTCACCGTTTAACCAGTGAATTAATTAGATACAGTATTGGCATTGAAGGTACTTTGTTTTTACCGCTCTAACTTCACTTGTTTTCTGTCTTTCTAATCAGAAATCGTTCAGCAATTGATAGAGTGTATATTCCGGATGATTTAAGAGATTCCAAAAGAGATTTTAGTTTTGATAACGATAGATTTTTTGCACTGCTCCTCAGAACGAGAGGCTGGGCATAGCGGATTAAATTGCTCTCTGGCGATTTGGCGTGCAGTATTTGGCGTGCAGTCAGACTCCTTTGGCAAGAGTCGTTTCTCCCGCTGTTACACACTGCACCCGGTTACTTCCCACACATCGGCACGCCAAGAGATCGCCAACAATTTCACCCTCTTTTCAAGAACGATCAGTGCGTGACCCTGCAGATCTAGACTCACGGAAAATATCACGAGGATGGCCCCCGTTCTAAAGTGGGGATGGCAAAAGCGGGAAGATAGCAACCCATTAATTACTCCAGCCAGTGTCATTCGGAGATGTCTAGCAAGGGTATAATAAGAGTTCCTTTATCAGCAGCAATAATTAAAGCTTGTCTTTAGAAAAATATTTTAAAACGCTAGAAGCATCGCACTTACTATCGCTTGTTTTGAAAAAAAAATTTAATATTTTATTCTTTTTTTTTCACGATTTTAAAATTCGCTAATTTTAATTTAAAATGCGTGCGCTCACTGTCTCAGGAAGGAAAAAAAGAAAAGAAGGGAAATTTCAAGGAAGAAAATTGCGTTAACTATTTACATATATTTACCTCAAAATTTACTTATTCGTTTTAGTTGTGGATGCAGGATCTTATTTTAGGCTGTGTATTCGGAGCACGTGACATGGCGCTTCCATTTTATAGTTGTCCTAGAAACTGCACAGATAGTATCAAAGCACGTACTAAAATAATCTTTCACACATTATGAAGGTTTAATTTCTACCTGAAAATCAAAGTAAATTATCTGAATATTTTAATTGAATCAAACAAATTGTTCGAAGAGTTTAGTTTCATAAATTGACATTTATTTTCCTATTTTATAAAGATAGTTGCAAGTTGTGCATAAATGTATAAATTTAATAATATCTGATGCTAATAACTAATAAGTAGTTCGAAAAATCCTCTAAAGTTTTAGACATTCTAAAATTTAAACTTTTGGTCAGAGAAAAGAGAAAATTAGATTTTTTTTTTTTCGGAAACATATATCGTAATTTAATGTGTTCTCTTGAGTATTTGTAGAGCCTGAAATATTTAACCCATTAACCGTATATAGAACACTGTAAAACTAAAAAAAAAAAAAAAAAAAAAAAAAACCCTGTTAAATTCTTTTTAAAAGCATTTTCTTAAATTCATGTTAAATATTTTTTGCAATTCCCCTAAAGAACTCTTCAGCAATGTGACACAGGCATTTAAAAGTTTAATGTTAAGAAAATCTTCATGCACGGGTGATTTGTGAAACGTAAATTAATTTCATTTAAGTAATATTCCACAACAATTTTTTTTTCGGGGTTTCCCGCAAGTACCCTACAGAGGGTGTTCACACATTTTTGTAACGATTTTGCAAAGATATATATAGAAATAAATATAAGAATTTTATTTTCTAATGTGTTCAGTCTGATAGCCCTTTCTTTGAACCATCATATTACATCTTGATTTCAAAGATGAAAGTCCTTTTCTTAAAACATCAAGGCTGATATTGTTCCACTCCTCCATCACAATCTTGTAGTAATATAATCTTTTTTAGTAATATATGAATGTATCTTGTGTTTGCGTGATTATGGCAACGCTATACTAGGGCAATCTGCAAAGGATGGGAAGGTGCCTTGGTAGGAGAACTTTCTAAGGGGTTCTAAAGCGCATTCACGTTACATCTGGAAAAAACCTACCAAAAATCCAGACTGTTAGATCGACAGCTGCTCGATGGGACCCGATCCCGGGACCTTCACTCTTCGGCAGTCTACCATTTTCAGTGACATAACTACTGTGCGATGGTAAGGCTATAAATGTATCTTAAAGTAGAAAGATAATTCAACTCATCTTCGTTTAGAAATATATTTAATTTTATATTTCTATTCCATTCATTATCACTGAAAAATAACGTTCAATAAATACTTGTCAGACATTTTTGCTTTCATGCCTTTTAAGATGCAATTTATTCCAGGAAAAACTTATGTATATGTAAAAAAAAAAAAGTTACTATTACATTTGTTTGTTCATCTTAAAATACACTGGAATAAAATAAACTAGAAGTTTCTGTAGAAAATTTTACTTAATTGAAGTTTTAGACGTATTTCGTATTTTGTATGTATTAAGAAAATAAATGTATTTTGTATTTTTTCAATTTAGAAAGCATTTTGTATTTTGTAATGTTTTGTGTTTGAATAAATGTAATTTGTATTTTGCATCGAAAATACATTTTTTTATGTATTTTGCCCAACTCTGCTTCTGTAGTTGCTTTCAAAGAGCATTGCAGAGCAAGCAGTAATTATTTTTATTTCCAACGGAGGGGAGAGTATGAGGGAGCGTCCTCTAAGTGAAACTGTACTCCCCCTCTCTAAACAACGGGGGATGAGCGGGAGAAAAGCAATAAACTTTAGGTTTACCATTGCCGATCTCTGGGAAGATAGGACTGCACCCTAGGGGTTGCCGCCCGCATGAAATTTCATCTCGCAGCTATTTACAGTTTTCTTGTTATCTTTATTTTTTCTTAATTTTTTACTTATGTCATTGACAATACAAGAAATTTCCAGATTTCACCGTTCAATTTTTTTTTTTTTTTTTCCCCTGTCTTTATACATAGACAATGTTTTGACTGGTGTTGATAAGTGATTTTTAAGAGATATTGAACTTTAAAATTGGAACACATTTTAAGAAAGGCTGATCTATGCAAACGAAATAGTTTTTCTGCTCTTTTCGATTTATAAACAGAGCGCTCAACGTTGCCTTACGCTGAGGCCTGTAGGGTGATTATGGATTGATGCAATTTATGGGATCTGCATCAGTTATGTTTCATCAATTTTTCATTTCAAATAATTGCATTGCTTCCGCACTTTAGCATTGAAAGACTAAAGTTAGGAAGCAACGCTGGACGCATAAGGGGACTAGTCAATTTAAACATCCTAACTATCCTAATTTAAACATTGTAAAGTAGAGAGCCTGCAGGTTATGACTTGTAAAGTTCATTTGCATGTAAACTACATCTATTTTCATTTGTGTATTACATGAATTGTGCTTTTAAAAAAATTACAAGCAAAAAATATTCATTAGAAAAGTGTGTTTAAAATATCGGTTCTCCATCCTCTAAACCTAGCTGTGGGAATTTTCGATATTTTCGATTAGAATAGAACGACCTCAGAATTGCTAACATTAAGATACTGTATAGGATAATTTAGGATTTTGTTTGTTTAAAAAGAAACATACAAAATATAGCAATTTTAAAAGCCAAAGTAAGGGGGAAATAAGAACGAATGAATTTTAAAAGAACAGATAATTAAGACAAAAAAATTAAAAAAAATTATAATGCAATATATGGGATCTGCATCAATTATATTTCATCAATTCATTTCAAATGATTGAGTTTCTCATTTTTCCGATTATTTAAAAACAGTCAAAAGCTCAGGTGATGCCCCCTCCATCACAGATCTACAGGGAGGGCACAAGGGTACGTGACGTGCTCCCACCCGCACCCTCAGACGAACTAAGTTTATACTATATAGAAGATTGACTTGTTTTGTAAATTGAAGTTATTTCATAAGAAATCTTTTGCGGTTTAAAACAAAGTCAACAGTAAAAAAATTATCAAGAATTTGCTTTCTCATTTAATTTTAAGTTTTTAGCTATTTACCTTATTAATTTTTCACTGAAACAAAATGGTCCAAAGAAAGTCTTAAAAAATCATTCTTGAATACGAATTAGTTTTTTTCTTTCATTGAATTAGTAGTTTGTGCTTGATTAAAAGAATTTAGCATTTTATAAATATAGATTATATGTAAATGAACTTTACACAAAGTTTAACATTTACTTTCTTACCGTTACAAAGACGAGCGGTTATTATTCTTTGTTGTTACATACATTATTGCTAGCCCATATTAATCTTTCAGTATCCTACAAGAATCAGTAATGCAATTTTCGTCCTCGCTTCAATCTGCATCCATGGGAACATATAGGTTTAAACCCGAAGAGTTTATCTGCATCTATAATCCATATCTATTAATTGCTAAAACCCCGGACTAAACATTTAAAGAAGGGTTTTCTCTAATCGTATGTAAATTTCATACAAAAGCCAAATGATGATTGCTTTTTAACTGTCCACTGTTTCTTTTTTATTTCCGTAACATATTACCTTCAAATCTAAAATTTTAAATGCATTAAAATATATATTTAGAACAATTAATCAACAGAAAAAAAAATATATTGCTGTTTTTCGCGGATCAACTTGCGGTGCGGGCGGCAACCCCTAGCGTGGAGTGTATAACAGCGGGAGAAACGACTCTTGCCAAAGGAGTCTGACTGCACGCCAAATCGCCAGAGAGCAATTTAATCCGCTATGCCCAGCCTCTCGTCTCCTCAGACGGTGCTGAATCTGACCACGATTCAATAAACCTGCAAAGCGTTAGGCGGTGGTGCATTCTCTTATGTAAGAAACGAAAATTAATTCAATTGATACGTTTAAAAAAAATTATGTAATAACATCTGAAATTTGTTTTTTCTGAAGCATAGTTTCTCATGATAAAAATGTATAAAAATATTTTCTAGAAAAAATGTGCATTTCAATTCTCCAATGTATATGATTTGAAATATGAAAAACTCAAAATTGCACAATTTTTGAAGCGATTTTGGTCCACAAATTGAGCAGTCAGAGGGTTAATCCTGTAAACAATTTACTTACACCGCTACACCTATTTTTATTGATGGAATTAGTGGTTATAATCACTAAACATTGGGAGATGGTTAAAGTGCACGTCCAGGGTTCTGGACTTTCACGCAGGCTTAGTTCCAACTGTCTGGAGTTTTGGGCTGTTTTCTCCAAGTGTAGCGTGAATACACATCAAATTCCCTTCAAAATGTCCTTCGCCCGAGACACCCCCACCCCAGGCAGATGCCCTATGTGCAGGCTTGTGCATAAACACTATTACACTGAAATGATCTGGCATGAAGTTGGCTTGAGGGGACAAAGGGGACTTGTTTACTGGCACATAAATCACTAAAATGGAAAATTAAAATATTAAGACTATGTTCATGATATAATACAACTTATAAACTGTCTGCAGAACTTAATTTATACACGGAACACGTACAGATTGGTGGTTAAAACTGAAATTTGCCATCAGTCGTTTGGCAACTGACGATTTTGCCGACGAAAAGTACTTTTTCATAAAGTTGGGGAGGGGGTCACCCCCCCCCTCTATGGATTCGGCCCTGATTATAACACTTAACCCTTTAACGCGCAGTGTTCCCGCTCTGGGAACACCAAACTCTGACGTTTTGACTGTTAGTCCAGGCAAATTAGACCAAAAAACAGCAAATGGGGGAAAAAATTTATATATTTTTTAAACTTGGGGAAAACACTAATTGGGTATGTAGTTGTATAAAACAGAAAAGTTCCCCCTCTCGGGGTGCCGCGTCCCCCCTTTGTCCCCCCCAAATGGTCACTTTTTTTAGATTTTCATTTCTATCTCAAAAACCGTTTGTTTTAGCAAAAGAATGTCAATTACAAAAAGAAAGCTGATTAAATTTCCTACAAGATTGTAAATGGTCATTTTTTTCTATATGCAATAATAGCTTTCGAGATACGTTTTAGACAAAATCGCAAATTTTTGGAAAACTCTTCTTTTCATCCCGATTTTTAACCAATTTTGTCTTTTAACCCTTCAAACCTCAGTTTTACAGCAATTGTTTTCGTAACAAAGTTGTAGAGTATTCAATTACCTTTAAAGCGAGTTATTTGTAACTACATCTTTAAATGATCAAAAGTAGATTGCAATTGCCCCAAGATATTGCAATTTGAAATTTTCAATAAATTTAGCAAATTTGTAACTAGATTGCGCGTCAAAGTAAGACAAAATCTAGGGAAAAAATTATAAAGTTTTAAAACTTTGGGACAACATTGGTTGGGGATGTAGTTGTATGAAACAGAAAAGTTACCCCTCTCGGGGGGCCACGTCCCCCCTTTAGCCCCCCCCCCAAAAAAAACAAGGTCCTTTTTGGGATTTTCACTTTTATCTCAAAAACCGTAAGTCTTAGCAAAAAAAAAAAAAATGTCAATCACAAAAGGAAAGCTGATAAAATTTCCTACAAGATTGTGACTGGTTATTTTCTATATGCAATAGCTTTCGAGATATGTTTCGGGCAAAATCGCAAAGTTTTGGAAAACGCTTCTTTTTATCCCGATTTTTAACCAATTTTGTCTTATAGCTCTTCAAACCTCAGTTTTATAAGAATTGTTTTCGAAACAATGTAGAGCATTCAATAACCTTTTAAGTGAGTTATTTTTAACTTTATCTTTAAATGATCAAAAGTTATTGCAATTTGAAATTTTCAATAAATTTAGCAAATTCGAATGAAAACTACACTGCGCGTCAAAGTACGACAAAATCCAGGAAAAAAATTATACAGATTTGAAAGTTCAGGAAAACATTGATTGGGGATGCAGTTGTATAAAACAGAAAAGTTCCCACATCTCCCGGTGCCGCTTCCCCCCCCCCCCCCAAAAAAAAGGACTTTTTGGATTTTTTCATTTCTCAAAAACCGGCATGTTAGCAAAAAAATGTCAAATATAAAATGAAATCTGATGAAATTTCCTACAAGATTGTTAGGCTTATTTTTTCTAGATGCAAAAACTTTCAAGATATACGTCTTAGAAAAAATCGCAAATTTCTGGAAAACGCTTCTTTTTATCACTATTTCCCACTAACTTTGCCTTATAGATCTTCAACCACCAGTTTGACAGGAATGGGTTTAAAGCAAAGTTTTAAAGTATTCAATTACCTTTAAATTTAATTTTTATATGTAATTGTATTTTTAAATGACCAAAAGTTACAGCAATTTGAAATTTTCAATACATTTTAGGGAATTCGAATGAAAAATGCATTGTGCCTCAGAATGCAAGAAAAAACCTAGGAAAAAGCTTATAAACGTTTGAAAGTTGGGAAAACACCGTTTGCGTATGTAGTTGTATGAAACAGTCTGTAGGGGTGCCGAGTCCCCCCCCTCTTAGGCCCCTCCCCTTAAAGTTCCCTTTTTAGATTTTCATTTTTATCTCAAAATTGGTGCTTCTTAGCAAAAGCATTCCAATTACAAAGTGAAAGCTGATAAAAATTCCTAGAAGATTATAAGTTTTATTTTTTTATGGATAAGTTATTTTTTTATCGAATTTATTATTCGATATCTTTATTATTAGTATTTTTTCTTCTATATCTAATATTTTTTTCTATATCGAATAGCTTCGAGATGTTTTAGAAAACCTCGCAAATTTATGGAAAACGCTTTTTTTCATCCCATATTTCGGCTAACTTTCCTTCTAGCTGCTGATTCGTAATTCAGAGAATCAAACAGTCAAATTATTGAAATTTGTAATCTCCTTTTTTCAAGAACTTCTGGGAAAATTCTTCAAAAGACGGCCAAATGAAATGAGCGGAGATAACAAAGAACAATTTGGAACTTACAAACTGGGGGTGGAGTGATCTGAACTCATCGCTCTCTAGTTTATATGAAACGAAAACCAGCTCCAGAAACAATATTATTACTAATTTCATGAAGCTGCAAACTTGCGGAAAGAAATGCACGTGTGTAAAGGTCAATTTGCACTGTACACTTGAAAAGGATAAGGAGGGAAGGTGCAAATGCTTTACTCGCATGATATTACTTGACAAATGCAGTCGCCGACACGTGTGGGAACAGATTGTTCTTTTGAATCGCAGATACACAAGCTACATACAATTTACCTGTATTGGAAGCCACCCTTGAGGGGTTCTAGCTTAGAAAAGAGACGAAATTTTAAGGCAGTCGCCTTAGAGTATAGTAACAAATAATAACATACAACCGACATTTTGAGTTCTTGACTTCAATCCCAAATCTTCACTCACCAGTTTAACATTTCTTCAGCAAGGGATAAATAGTATCCATGGCAGGGATCCATTAATATTTCTCTAGCCAGGCATATTACATTCTTCAGCCGGGGACGATCCCCGGCATCCCCCCCGTCAATTCGCACCCTGATGTGCAGGAAGACTATGAAGATACATTTTTATAAAATTAAAATTGTTCCATGTTTGTTGTCCATAAGATGTTGCACACAAGAGAAAGTAAGTGAGCTATAATTATGCAGTCATTTTTAAATTAATTTTGCTGACATTAATTCTGATGATGAATGATCACTGAAATGCAAATGTCAAAGTTGTAATATGTGATGTAAAAAATGATGTAAAAAATATCACTTTCAAAGCATTTTTTGGGTGTTCGGAGAGGGGGTTTATTTAGAATTTAGTACTAACATTTATGTGTTAAATATGCGTTTATATACGAATATAAATGTAACTAGTTCAGCAGAAACAATAGGAGGAAGAAATAAAAAACCAAATAAAATCAAAGAGTACGCTTATGTAATATAAATTATTGAAAAAAGCCATTTTGCATTAAAAAATTTTCGGAGGAAGGGGAGGCGCCCTCCCCCCCAAGGTAGAGGAACTTTCCTGTTTCTTAATATTGCACCTCCTACAAGCGTTTTCCCCAGGTTTCAAAACTTAATTTAAAACTTAATTTTCTATAGATTTTATCGTACTTGGTCGAGCAATGTAGTTTTCATTCGAATTCTTAAAAATTTATTGAAAATTTCTAATTGATATAATTTTTGATCCTTTAATTAATAATAACTTATTTTAAAGGAATTTAATACTCCTGTAAAAGTGAGGGTTGAAGAGCTAGTATTACGCAGAGTGGAAAATTGTGATTAAAAGAAGCGTTTTCCAAAACCTTGCGATTTTTTCAAAAACTTGTATCTCGAAAGCTTTTGTATCTAGAAAAAAATAACCCCCAACAATCTTGTAGGAAACTTCCTCAGCTTTCATTTTGTAACTGACAATTTTTTGCTAAGACGTACGGTTTTTGAGATTAAGTGAAAATCCCAAAAAGAACTTTGTTTTAGGGGGGGCTAAAGGGGGACGTGCCCCCCCCCAACAGGAGGAACTTTTCTGTTTCATACAACTACATCCCCAACCAATGTTTTCCCGAAGTTTCAAAACTAATTTTTTTCCTAGATTTTGTCGTACTTTGACGCGCAATCTAGTTTTCATTCAAATTTGCTAAATTTATTGAAAATTTCAAAAACTTAACGATTTAAAGATAAAGTTAAAAATAATAACTCACTTTAAAGGTAATTGAATACTCTACAACTTTGTTACGAAAACAGTTGCTGTAAAACTGAGGGTTGAAGGGTTAAAAGACAAAATTGGTTAAAAATCGGGATAAAAAGAAGCGTTTTCCAAAAATTTGCGATTTTGTCTAAAACATATCTCGAAAGCTATTGCATATAGAAAAAAGTAACCAGTTACAATCTTGTAGGAAATTTTATCAGCTTTCTTTTTGTAATTGACATTCTTTTGCTAAAACGAACGGCTTTTGAGATAGAAATGAAAATCTAAAAAGTGACTATTTGGGGGGCCAAAAGGGGGGACGCGGCACCCCGAGAGGGGGGAACTTTTCTGTTTCATGCAACTACATACCCAATTAGTGTTTTCCCCAAGTTTCAAAAATATATAAATTTTTTCCCCCATTTTTCCTAATTTGACTGGACTATGTTGCCAGTCACGAAGAATAGATTTTATTTCTATAAATAATAGTTGCGGGTGACATAGCACGTCCTTTCCCGTAAAAAAAGGGTCACGATTTTTTTTAACAGCACTGACATCTGCTGGAAAATGGAAGAATGCGAGAACAGCTGGATAGATTTTCCAATGCTGAAAAAAGGGCAGCCGTTGCCATCGCTTGACTTAACTACCAGCAAGATGGCGGACAATCGAAACGTTCATCGCGTGCCACAGATCAGCCAGCTGCGTCCAAAAAGGGTCTAGATCTGTGGAACGCGATGAACGTTTCGATCGTCCGCCATCTTGCTGGTAGTTCAGTCGAGCGATGGCAACGGCTGCCCTTTTTTCAGCATTGGGAAAGGGTTGCGCCTCAAAGGGTTAACAGTCAGAATCATACAGTCAACATTTAAAACCGAATCTAAATGTGTAAATCTGCACTCAATTTAAGCTGAGGAGATTTTTCACTTGAAATTTTACCCTTGATCCACTTTTGAAAACTTAAGTGGCGGGAAATCTAATAAAAATGTCAAAAGAAAAAAAAAACCTAAGTAATAAATAAGTACACAACATTCTAAACACAACTGAGCAAGAAAATTTAAGACTGGAATAGAGATCGTTGAGTTTAAACAGAAATATGTATATTACGAAAAATTGAATGATAAATTAGGAAAAGAATCATGTAAGTATCGTGCTCGATTCCTGCCTTTCCTGGGTGGATTCAACTTTTCAGCCTCTGCCTTAATTATTCCAAATGTGATCTGCACTGTAATGTAGACCTCTTTGTACTAGTGTACCCAGGACTGACTGGTAACCATTGGAATAATGCTTAGCTAAAAATGTGTAACTTAACGGTCATCGTTACAGATACACTGACAGCATTCCTAATGTTATGGCCCTTACCTCCCCCCCCCCCCCACAGTGGAGCATTTAATGGCCCATGTCGGGAAATAAAGATTGGTACTGAAATCGCTGCTATTGAGTATTTGCAACAATAGGGGAGAACAAGTAAACGTTTTACAAGCCAATGTTCCGAATTGGGAACACCGAATTAAAGATTTGTTCAAAAATTAAATTTTGTCAATATGGACTTAAAAAATAGATATAGCTTAACGATGACTCGATTTTTTGAAATAGAAGTTGCATTTCTATCAGTATATAGAAACTGGGAAAAATTATGAAAATAGCTATATAAAACCTTGTGAAAATGGCCATCTTGATACACCATCCCTCATTCAAACTTATTTCCTTTCTTCACTAAAATTTAAAAATAAGCCTTTTATCCATTCTTAATATTTCCCTTACTTAAACTACCCAGCATTACATTCAATTTTTGAAATCTATGTAAATTATAGTCAGAAATGATCCACGCTCCCAATTGAAAGTGGTGAAAATTGTCGATCTTTTTTCCTCATTTAAATGACTCGTATCCTTTAACCAATCCATTAGAAGACAAAATATGCAAAAAACAATTTAAAATATGTCTGGAACTGGATCTCAATGCGGTCTGTAAAAGGTCGAGGGCAATAAAAATCTTACGCGCTCACTTACAAGTATATCTACGGTATTTAGTCGCAGTAAAAGGGTTACGAATTTATACAAAATAAAACAATAAAATCAATGTTTGTTTACTGAAACTGAAACTCGAGGCAAGCAGTAAAATCGAAATTGAACACTTCTGCAACTTTCCGAAGGAAAATGCAGCAGCTGGTTTTAAATGTCCTTGGAACGATGAGTGAACAGGTTAAGTCAACAAGACACTAAACTATTGGGTTGGCAACAAAGTAATTACGTTCTTTTACATAAAATTCAAACAAATACATTTTCAACATGTTTTTAATTACAGGCAAGCCGTGCCTAAACATGGGTTTCATATTTTCTCCATTTTAAATCAAGAGTT
Organism: Cheiracanthium punctorium; assembly: GCA_038373885.1. Taxonomy (NCBI): domain Eukaryota; kingdom Metazoa; phylum Arthropoda; class Arachnida; order Araneae; family Cheiracanthiidae; genus Cheiracanthium; species Cheiracanthium punctorium. Next base: position 12,253 of record JAWZYV010003150.1, read on the forward strand.
TAACAGGTAACACTTTTTTCCGTGAATGAAAGATGGCCACTCACCCCGCCCTTTTTAAGTCTATCCTCCTTGGAGGACACTATTCAAAATTTCCTGAATTGATTTTTAGGTATTCGTGACTTGTATTTTACAACAAGAATTTCATGGATATCTATTTTTCTTGGAGATCACATGAGATGTGAAAAGACCTTTTTGGCCACCTACTCCTCCTAAGTTTACGAATTTTGGAAAATGCTCTCTAATTTAGCATCTATCTTTATGTGCCAAATTAAGTATCATTAGCTTCAGTAGTTTTGGTCAGGTAAAATATTGACATACGGAAAAACGAAATTACTTTGTTGCCAACCCAATAGTTATTTGGTATCGCTGTCCTGCCTGAACCTGTCAAAGTTTACAGCTGCATAATGAACCCTCACGATAGAAACATACATAAATGGCTGTTCTTACAAAAGTTTTAACAACCATGCAAATGAAGTACAGTAGACCCCCCCTAACACTACGAAAAAATTGAGATGGGTTCCCGATAACTCGTTAAAAGGACTCGTATCTCGAAATTGAGACCTGTTCCGATTTTGGACGCTTTGGCTCCAGCCATTAATATAACTTTCGAACTAAAAGAAATCATCTCCCTAGAGTAATAGAGGCACAAACGGGCATTTCGCGAGCCGCAATATACGCCTCAAGCAAGAAAAAACGTGATGAATTAAGGAGATCGTCAGCTTTTTCTAATTGTGGTATATATTAAAGGTAACTGGGAAAAACTTTTGTATGATTTATTTTATTCTATTTCAACTTAAGAAAACGTTTTATTAAAATAAATCGTAATTTAAAGCAGATTTAATTTAGAGGAAGTGCATATCAGTTACCTCTAGTGCATACGTAGTATCAAGTAAGCAGTATTTAAGGGAAATCTATTCTATAAAATTTAAAGTTTGTCCGGTAACTGCTTCCACGCCGTCCACCGATGGGCTTGAAATTTTGTACAGGTATGTAAAACGATACAGAATAGTCCCTAATCAACTTTAAAATTCTGAAAATCCAAACGTTCCGCGATTTTTTCTTCTATACTTTTCCTCTGAAGACAGCTTTTACAGTTTCCAATCTTGTAAAATAGTGATCCTGTGACATACCATCTACATGCTGGCGATCTATATCATAAGTGAAATGAATGTCATTGATGTCACTCGTTTAAAAATTCATTAGAAATCCTAATTAGGTTAACAAGCTTTGACAAACAATAACACCACGAGTGAAATAAACTTCCACATTATCAGATGCTGTAGAAAAGCAGCATAACCTGAGGTTTTTTCTTCCTTTCACCCATTCCTGTTAGATATTGTAACTCAGAATGACGCGATTTTGGAGTTTAAAATATGTTAGAAATTAATTAGGTTAAGAGACCGACATAAAAGTTTATTCAATTCAAAGCATTTTGTTTATTACACGAGCTACCCTTGTCTATTTTTGAGCACTATTATTTTTCAAGCAACCCTAATGACTAAAGGAAACTCATTTTTTTAAATCTGCGGAAATTAAAAATTCGCCACAAGGTGGAAAATATTGGACTACAGTTTGAATACGGTCGTCCTATGGGATCCCAAAAATCGCTAGAAAAGTCGCCAAGTTTGGATGACTTAACTGTACCAATATTAGATGTACTTTTTTGGCCCAATTCTAGCAACTTGAGCTCTTGCACAAAAGTTAACTTCATTAGCAAAATAGCTCGAAAAATGTTTGAAATGCCGATTCGCTAGGAATAACCCCAACATCTCAAATTAACTTTATTAAGCTCTGTTGCAAGCGAGAGTAAAATGAGCCAATAACTAAAATAAAACGGTTGTCCACACCCTGTAGTGTGTCATGAATGCTATCATTTAAACCTAAAAAACAGTATGATGTAGAAATAAGCTATTTTGAAAGTTCTCTGCAAACCGCAGGGATTTTTTCTTGTCTACTTGCGAACGACACTGAAATACTTTGTCACGCAAGAAACATTTTCGTTTCCTACAATGCGGAGAACGGGCACGCGGCTAGTGTGAAATAAATGGCTCACATAAGGTGTGCAGGGTTTGAACAGCGCGGTTTGCACTCCAGGTGGAGCATAGCTCAGGACCCGTGCAGCACGCATCCCTATAACACAGTATCTACCGTGTTATAGGAGATCTACTGTAAAGGCGCGTTTCCACTTGTGTCGTTAATGCCCCAAATGCCGTTAATTCCCCGAAAGTCGTAACGCTAAAGTAGAATTCCGTTTCAACTAGCTTCAGTTATCTCCTTTAAAAACCGTACGTTCCTCCAATGGCTATTAGCGATTTCGCGCATGCGTGTTTAAACTTTTATCTGTTTCCCGTTTTTCTTTTAAATATATCCCCATTTGTTATTTTTAAATACAGAAGAATTTCTTAAATTTGGAATTCCAATTTACGAAATTAGACCTTAAAATAACAATAAATCAGTATTCGAAAGAAAATGTTTTAGATTTTATTAAAAATGTTTAAAAGAATAGCATCTTTCTAATAAACAATTTCTCAGTAAATGTATTTTATTTTTAATACATTTTTCTATTTTAAAAAAATTTTAAGTCTTTTTTTTTAACTTTACCTGATTACAACGATTTTTTTAAATAATACTGCAGGATTTTTTATAATCTGGAAATTTGTGTTATGCAGAAACGGTAAGTCCCGTCGACTTTGAATTTGAAAAATTCTACTGCATTTATTTAAGGGACTTTTTTAGTTAGCACATATTATACTAATTTTAGGAGGCTTAATAAAAAAAAAAAAAAAACCTGGGTGTCAGTATTTTAAAGCCTCTAATTTATGGGAATCATTAAGTTAATTGAGCTGTTTTGATAGATTTAAAAGGTAGCCACATTTTCGATAAATTTAAGTACTGCATACTGTCTTTTACTAAATAAGTAATTAACAGAATATTGATATCTGCTTTTCGTGTGTTTTGTAAATTTAAGAAGTACATTATGTTATTAATTTAATTTCAGTTATCTCTAACATACACTAAAAGCATATAACTATTTCTGAAAAGGTTGTATTGTATTTTGTTATGATAAACCTACACGAGGAGTATTTCGTATTGCCTATCGAAAGGGGGAGTGCCTTGTGCGGGTGACTTTCTTAGTGCTTCTGAAGCGTATTTACGTTACATCATGAGAAAAACCGTCCAAAACTCCAAATTTTTAGATAATCAGCCGTCCGGTAGATCAGAACCCTGGACTTTTATACTTCAGTTATCTACCATCTTCAGTATCTTATCAATTCGGCTCGGGTGGGCACATCTTGTTTTAGATGCCATCTCCGGCCTTTAAATGTCTAATACAAAAGATAGTGCACGAATAAATTTAGATTTATTAATCAAATTTCTATTTGAAAAGTATTGAACAAAATTTTTAATCTGGTATTTAAAGAAATACAAAATAAAAATGAGAAAACCTATGATTTGGAAAAAATATTGGTCTTAAAATTAAAATTCAATAATTACAATAAATTTTATTTATACATGAAGAGTAAAAGAATTATCATTAAAACCAGTTAGTATGTAAAACTACTATTTTTTTTCCTTTGAATACTAAGTAATAACTATTATTAATTAATTATGTGAGCTTTCTGAAGAGAAAAAAAAATCATTGAAATATTAATTACATATATATTGAATTTTTCAAATACAGTCAATAATATTAGAAGAATAAAGACTTAATTTTAATTAGAAATAGATGTCAAAATGCTAGAGATCATCAGAATATCACATGAAATACTTTTAAAAAAAAGTTAGGAAGGAGCTTTACAAAAAATACTGAAATTAACTATTTTTTAATTCAAAGTCATAACTATTTTTAATTATTAATTATCGCAAAATATATTATCGAAAAAATTAGTAAAGTATATAATAATGTGTTATTTTCTTTTTAAACTGAAATAAAACAAAAACGATAATAAAAGAGCGGCAGCTAGAATCGAACCCAGGTTTCCCGGACAAGAGTCACGAGCGATACCTCCTAACCACGCTGGGTACAACCTTTTACATGTTATTAGTTAAGCTGTACAAATCTTGTCACATATCTCCGTGACACTGAGAGCCAAAAGCAAAAAGAAATAGAAATATTATTAAAAGAGTGACTGATTAAAACATAAGGGATAAAAATACTCAAAGGGAAGGATGGAATTATTTATTATGTGTGCATAAAGTCATGGAGAGAGAAATTGAGCGCAAATCTTTTTTTTTTCCCCTTAGATTTTTTAGGTCAATTGATTGCATGAATTTTGTCCAGAGCAGATTTATAACAATTTGGAATACTGTGCTGAAAATTGATGATTAATTGAACCAAAAAAAAAAAAATTAAGAGCCTACTTATCCTTAAAAAATATGTAACTCTCATACTCTGACTTTCGCGACCGCGCCATATTGGAATCCTTTCCTTGAGAGAGCGTGGAACCAGCCAATGGGGTGACGAGATTCTTACGACTTTAGAGGTTGGAAATGAAACGTTTTTATTCCCGTAAAAACCCTCCGTAGCGGAGAAAACGACAGCTTGGGGTCGAGTTTTTAGCAGCGGTCGGCGATTTAGGGGAAATTACGACCCAGTGGAAACGCGCCTTAACCCGTGTCGTTCTCACTGAGAGAAAAGGCGCAGTTTGGTTGTACGCCATGGGCACTATTTGCCTAGCGCTTCCACATCGAAACAAAAATTTAACATCCCCCTCCACACACACACTAATGTTCCATACACTTTTTTTAATATGGATAAAATACAAATTTCGAAATTGTGATATGCTAAAAAAGAAAGAAACTTACACATAGGCGATAGAGGACATCATCTATCAACTGCTGCTTCTTCAAATACTTGCAGTTGTCCATGGTGTCCATTTTCAGGTAGTTGTCGCCATATTTCAATTCCAGACAAATATTCTGGAGATCAGACACTGTCATTTTTTGGAGCGCCGATCGCGCCTGAAACAAAGAGAAACTTATTACCGCACAGCCCATGGCATGAGTCATAATAGTATATATACACAGTCGGATAGTTGCGGGTGACATAGCTCCACGAGAATCCTTTACTTTTTAGCACGCAATTTCCCGTAAAAAGTTCACGACTATTTCTGCTGACGATCTGCTGAAAAATGGAAGAATGCGAGAACAGCCGGATAGATGGCCCAATGCTGAAAAAAGGCAGCCGTGGCCATCGCTCGACTGAACGACCCGAGAGAGGGTCGACGATCGAAACATTCATCGCGTGCCACAGATCGAGAGACCCTTTTTTGACGCAGCTCGCTGCACAGCCAGCTGTCGTCAAAAAAGTCTAGATCTGTGGCACGCGATGAACGTTTCGATCGTCCGCCCTCTTGCTAGTCGTTCAGTCGAACGATGACAACGGCTGCCCTTTTTTCAGCATTGGGAAAAGGCTGTGCCTCAAAGGGTTAACAAACCTCTTTTGCGAAATTTTCACAGGAACCAAGAACATTTTACGAAATTTGTCGCATAAAAACCTCCAAATAGCGAAATTCATTCTCTATTTAACCAAGTTTTTCTTGGGGTTTAACTTTTTTTTCGCAGTTTCTCTAAATATTTCTAAGAGTAAACTTATTTTGTTCTTCCACTACATATCACTTTTATCAGTTAACTTGACCTGATAATAAATAAAAACTTTGTGAAAAAAACTCATAAAAAGGTTACATCAAGGCGTAACGATCGTTTCGACCGAAAATCCGTTCGGTCTTCAGACAAACTCTTCCGTCAAAAGCCTTGGGTTTGTCTGAAGACCGAACGAACTTTCGTTCGAAACTATCGTTACGCCTTGAAGCAACCTTTTATGTGTGTTTTTTCACAAAGTTTTTATTTATTTTATCTTATAACACCCGTTTTTTGAGTGTTTATTTTCATAACTTGACCTGGTTTCACCAGGAGTCGTAACTCACCGAGAGCAGTAAAATCGCTGTTAAAGACAGACAAAATCCCTCCCTTCCAATGAGGAAAAACTTGTAATAACGCCCCCCCCCCCCACACACATTCCTCAGCAAACAGTTTTTATTCTTACACTATTTTGTAGAAAAGGCGACTCAATGCTCAATGTTAACGATAACGTTTGAACGAAACATTTTAAAACAATAGACATGTAAAAATGAGAATAAATATGATTTCTTAAACATGCACTACCTTTTGCTGTTTCATTTTCTCACGCAGCCCCCTCCCCCACCCTAACGGTTGGTTACAGCTGACTTAAAGCATACACTGCATTTTTAAAAGTACCTCTAGTCACATAAGCGAAATACAATTTTATGCTGGCTTAAAGCAGATGACTTTGGATAGCTTCTTCAGGGGAAAATAACGTAATTTGTACGTCCATTTAAAAAGGTAAATTAAACTTCTGTTTACGGTTGAAGTGCTTTTATTTCATTACAATATTTACACAACCTGTTTTCTTACTTTTATAAGCGCATGTACTGACGATTTAGAATTTTATACCTCCCCCCCCCCTGGCGTATGCATCGCGCTTCCTGATATTTCGCGCATTTTTCTTGTCCCACGAAAGCACGATATCATTGGGATACAAGAGTTCATCTTCAGCGTAACTACAACGCTGGGTCCGGCAAAGCTTTCAAAGAAGCATTCTGAACGCAACATGGGGCAAATAACAGAAGCGTCCCGATTTGTCTTTTACGGATGGAGGAGAGACCTTGCGAGACGAGAAATAGCCCAGGTCTAGTTTCGTCTCGCGGTACTGTCTGGCAAAACTGCGAATAGATTAAAAATGGATTCAAGATATAAATAGGCTATCCGCGGTCAATCGCGGGAGCTTTAATCCAATGGGGAATGCACTGGCGACCACTGTGGTTGGTCTCAGTCGCTCAAGTGGTTAGAAAAATCAGACTGATATGTTACTTCGACCCATTTCGTGTAACCTGTGCTGAAAAGTAATTGGCAATCCTTTACAGAAAGGGATTAAAATACGATTTTTTTAGAGGGAACATTAAAGCTGAATAAACCCAGTTTCCTCTCACACTCCTCTTCATATTCTGTTTGTAGGCAGACATCAATTCCGAAACGTTCAAGTAGTTCAATTACTAGAGTATTTTCAATACCGGAACATGTGCATAACTATTGTTTTTAAGAGACTAAAAGCAGCAAAACTGAAGAGGCGGAGGGGGCAGGGAGAAAAGATTGAATCCCTTTACTGAACCTGCATTTTGTACGTTCACTCGCAAAACGAAAAGGCTAAAGTGAACCCTATCTTCTCAGCGTTGTTGGATCCAAAAACGTCATTAAAACCTGCTCAACATTTTCCTAGAAAAATATTCATTAGCCAACACAAACTGATAATGCTCGATCTTAAAAGCTGTACACCAGAAAGTTACCAACTTCAGTGCTTTAAAATGCAAGAAAAAAAAAATAGTTTCACCCAGAAATTGATTACCATTGCATTCTCTGCTATTTGAAACCGTTCAATGAAAAGGTTTGTGCAAAGTGCATATAAATGACTGAAGTGCCTGTTTTAAGAACACACTACAAGACAATGACGCTCCGTAAAGTTGTATCATTAAAATACGAAACAATTGCGGCCAGTGTTGAATGTTTAGTTTCTGGAATTACTTTTTTCTGATAAACCCCTACCCTACTTCAGGTAGCCAACGGACTTCCAGAGCCTCATTAAAGCGTAGGCCAATTAGGTCACAGCCTCGTGCTCTTCAATTTGAGGGACCCAATAGGATTCAAGTGGTTCAAGTTTTATTCTCAAAGAGACCGTTATGATAGTAAAGGAATTCATTTTACACAGTTCGCCCTTCATTGATAACACAAATTGCATTCAACGCTACAGACAGTGGTGTACAGACTCGTTAAAATGCGTGACCTTTACGTTCAATTTTTTTTCAACGAGAGCACCCTTCCCCCCCTTGTGTATGCCACTTGGAATAAATATTTCTACCCTGAAAAACTAAAAATGAACACTTTTGGTGGAAGGAAAAATTATCAGTCCTTTAAAATTATGAGTTAGACCATGGGCATGCAAAAGAGGCCTATCAATATATTTTAGTACTTTTATTTTCCCGTGCTTTTATATAAAAGCATGCTTAAAGCTGAACTTTTAACGTTAAGCGTTTTGAAGGGTCAAAAATTATTTTTCCTACGTCAAAAGGGATAGTGAACCATTTCTAAATAACTACCACAATTTATTTTGTGTTTCATTCAGACAATACTAAAATTAATATTTAAAAAATGTAAAAGGCCGCTTACTTTTTGGCGATATTTGAAAGTTTCCGGAGAAAATGACTCTCCTAGATGCATGTTTACAAAGTCATACATTTCAATTACAATATAATGAAAAAATCATCCAAGAATGTTCGCGTGGATTTCAGTTCATCCTTATATAAACCATTATGTCTGTCAATGCGCATGCTCTGTAATAACAAACTCATCGAAAACCGTTTTCGTCGTCTGCAGTCAACCCATTGACGCACAGCAATCTAGTTTTAGACGTTCGCAAAAATATTTAAGCACTCGTCTTTTTTCCTATTTTTATTCCTCGAATGAAATATTTGATTTCCAGAAAGTGCTCAGCAATAACAAAGTTAAATTTTAACCTTTCATTATTTTATTAATATTTTTAGGAAAAGAAACACATTCTTCGGGGATCTATCTCATGGCTGTGTGGGTTTGTGCACCCATCTCTGCCACCCGTCTGCGAGCGGTGAGGTCTCGGGTTCGACTCCCGTTAACCCATGGTCATCACTCCCCCCCCCCACACCCTCTTCTGTGTTTGTACTTCTGTTGGACGCATTCGCAAACGCCGAACGAGTTACAATCGTGCAAAGAATTTCTATCTAAGCTGTTCTTAAAGGAAACTGAGTGCATTCTGTTTAAAAACTAGAGCGTTCGTATACAAAACTGGGTGCGATTAGTTTCAAATGAAGTAAACTCAGCGCAGTTTGGTTAATTGAGTTGTTTGTTGAGAAGATTACTTGCTGCAAGCTGTTTTTGCTTAGAAAGGGCGTCCGTTGTTATGGAAAAGTATGTTGTCATGAAACGTATTTTACGTTTGCTGAAGCTGCAAATTTTTTGGAGGAGATTATTTTTTCGAGGAGGAATTTATTGCGTACATTAGAAACTGCTACTAAGGTACATAATTTTTCAAATGTAATCATTTTCTTGTAGTTTTCATTTTAGTAAATTTAAAAATACATGTTTTAGTGTTGAGATTGAAGTTGATTTAAACCGTTATTAGCGAAATTTGAACGTCTTTTTCTAAATACTTTTGAAGAACTGAAGTTGAAGTTGAAATTTCTAAATTTTGATCTGTGCATTTCAATTATGGCCACTCTTTCTTTTAAAAATCCTGTTGATTTTATATTATGTATTAAAAACTCTCCTCAACAAAATTAATGCATTCGCAAATTGTAAACAAACACGTCTCCTAGGCGACGAAACTCAATAAACCGAAGTTTTTCGTAAAGTCAAAAGAAACTGATAACCACTGACAGCACTAAACACACGCATTCCAGTTTTCTTACGAAAACTCGTGCAACGAGTTTGTCGTTTACGAATGCACCCAACCTGCTCTTCTGAGATTGTTAATAAATCTTATTTGGAATGAAATAAATGTTAAACGGACATTGAGGGGTTACCCCATAGATTTAGGAATACCTAGATTGCTCATCCAATGTTCCTAATCGTGTGCTTTTTGTTGTCAAAAACGCACCCCATTTCTGCCACTATCATGGCTGTCGTCGATGTAAAATAGAACATTCGATGCAATACTTCAGATAAATAAATAAGTTCGAGGGAAAATATTTTATACGAGTACTTTTTAAAATACAGATCGTTCTAAAAAGATTGAAAATACCATTACAATTTAAGTTATTGCCATTCTGCGCATGCGCATGCCACTATCATGGCTACCATTTGGAGACAACAAGTTTTCTCTCGTTTTGCTCAATCTAGAGATTCCTTATCTATGGCATACCCTGGAATGCCTTTTTTTGTTTATGTAACATGTATTTCGGATTTGTGTGCTTGGCCCGAAGCGCGCATATAAATCCACTTCAGAAGGACAGCACAAGGGAGGTGCCCTCCGTGGGGGTCTTTCTAAGGGATCCTAACTGATTTCGGAGGAAACTTTTTTGGTTTCGGAGAAAACCACGGAGAACTCCGAACGGTAAGGTCGGCGGACGCAACCTGATTTTGAACTAGGCACCCTCCATTGGAGATACTGAACTTCGTAGAGATACGACACGGTCTTAGTGCGCATGCTCAGAAAATCATCCACGGCAGAAAAATCATCCAAACTACGGCAACCCGTTTTTCCTCAGTTGGCCGTTACTCGCGAAGCAGGCGAGTTTTATTTTTCGCTGAGCATGCATTATATCGTTCAATTATGGATGCAATGAGTACGGAGAAATAACTACATTGCAGCAAATTGAAGTGCTGTCACATAACAATGCATTATTATTCCCCTTACATTTTGTCTGTTTGTTTGTTTTTGTTTATTTATTCATATTTGTAGTACATCATTCATAAAACCCTTACTTTATATGAATATTGGTATTGGTTGATTTTTAAATAATGGAAAACTGATTTTTTTTCCTTCAAGCATGCTTCCTATAATGTTGTTGTAGAAGTAAATTATGATTAAGTTCACATGAATAACTTCATTTGTCAGTTTTAAATGTATACAAATACATATATTTGTGCTGAACAATTCTACTTTTCTTTCCTTCTAAATGTTGTTAACCTTTTACAGATCACATTGAGATCCAGGCATATTTTATATCAGTTCTTTTTCATATTTTGTCTTCTAATGCGTTAGTTAAGGCACATTAGTTATTTAAATGGGGGAAGATTTTAATACAATATTCACTCTGTTTCCAATTGGGAGCAAGGGTCATTTCTGACTATGATTTACAATGATTTCAAAAATTGATAATACTGATGGATAGTTTAAATGATAGGTGAAATATTAAGAATTAACAGAAGATTTATTTTTAAATTTAATATTTAGTAAGTTTTAATGTTACTTCCTTAAAAAATCTAACTGGGTGAATTAACTGGGTTTTCCTTTTACGGCAGTCAGGAACGAGACTTCTTAAATTAAAAATAGCGTGAGATTAAAACTACCGTGCGTACTCGCGTAGTAGTAGCCCTCGCATTATAGTTGCACCCCTGTTTTGAAGCAGAAAAAATCGTCAAAATATTTTCCCTACATAAAAGTCGCAGCCACGTATTTGATCTTCATTTATGTCTGTAAAAATATTACTATAAAAAGAAAAATGCCTCTTTTTTGTGTGCAACTGACGAAAGGACTATTTAACATACGGCAGATCTGTAAGTATTTGGTAACTTAGTAATTTTATTATAATACCAGTAATGTTTTAACATTAAAGTGTAGAATATTGTGTAGTGTATTTCCTCGCATAATAGTTTAATTTCTCCAAGAAAAATGGCAAAAAAGTGCGACTATTACGCGAGTAAATACGGCATGCCATAAAATTTACGTCATATCAAAGTAAATTCGCAAAGAAACGAGTTTAAAGTAAACTATTTTCTTCTGCCGAAACATGGAGGATTTAAATATTTAAATTATGCATTTACGGGGAAGAAACGAAGATGAAAGTAATAGGTATTATTAGTAGATTTGTTGCGATAATATGAGTTAAAGCACAATATGCCGTTAGAATATACAGAAAGGGGCACGTGCTCCCAATTTTGCGTCAAGATCTTTTTATTTTGAATATTTGTTTGGAAATTCAAAAGGAACTATCGCGAGAAGAAAAATCCCCCAAATCTATCCTGTGCCCCCCCCCCAAAAAAAAACCCCGTAAAAATCAGTCACACTACAGTAAAGAACCATTACAAGTACAAAAGCAAAATGACAAGTAAATGTAATATTCAATTACACCTCAATAACACGTACATGTTTGAACGGCTGAATAACTTCTGCAAAGAGTGCTTGAAACAACTCATGCCAGTAAATATTTTTCAGAGACTGATATCTAGTGAGCTACGATTTCAGAAAAACATTGCTTTATCTAAATATTTATAACTGAAACTGAAACATTTTGACTCAAAGCGAAAAACTCAGATGAAACGCGCCGAGTAAAAGGTAGCCAACAGCAGTTTGGCGTCTGTATTCATTTCGCCAAATGCAGTCCGGCGCAATCATGGAAAAAAGTACAAAATACAAAGCTTTTGAAGGATTTTTTAATTAACTTAAAGCATGATATGCGCACATATAACATGAATAAATATTAAAACAATATTATTGTAAAGTTCAAACAAGGAAAGTGTAAGATAAGACTTAAAATTCAAGCTTTCGATGACAGCTCGAAAGCGAAACTACGTAAATAATCGCTTCAAAATAGTAGTTAATTTCGGATTTCTAGTTAAAAACTGATTTTTATGCATTAAGTAAGTATTTCAGATTAGGAAAATCGAAAGGAAAAACATAAGACTGATTATTTAATGCTTAGATACAGCAGTTTTTCCGAAGTCACTTCCTTTCACAATGCTAACTCTACGGAAGATTTTCATCCATAGCCCGCGGCGGCTGATTCTCCGCTTCAGCCAATCAGAAATTATTTCACTCGTGTCGGGTCTCTGACGAAGTATAGGGTCTCTACCCTCCATCTACCATTTCGGGTGACTTAACCACTGCCATGGTGAGGCTACCCTTGAATGTCGGAAATGTATTTATCGCTCCTGGCAGCAACATAAAGGTTACTATTCTGCCACGTTCGTTTGAGCGAACGTTCGGATGTGTGACATCAAATTCACATTATTTGCAACCTGCTGACGTATGTTGGTACTCTGCAAGCATGGGCACCGGCAGAATATTTCCCCGGGGGGGAAGACTACTCAAGGCGGGGGGCAAAGACTACTTCAAAGTATGGTTATCATGTTGAAAAGAGCAACAAAGGAAGGGAAAACACTGCATACAAAAATCCAGGGGGCATCGCCCCCCCTTGCCCTACGCTGCCGGCGCCCATGTCTGCAAGGTACGGTAGAGCTTTAGGTGCGGAAAAATTGAGAGTATTTATACTACTATCCATAAATTGCTAAGGAAATTATTTGAGAAAGGCGTATATATACGCCCCGGGCAGTTAGCGCATGGATTGCACAAAGCGTACATAAAACTCCCGGTGGGCAATTAAGGGGTTCATTAAAATTTCTAAAACAAGTCGTGCTCGAAAACCAAACACAACCTGGTAAATCCATAGGGTTATCCGGATGTCAAAATGAACGTCATGTCGTTGTTCAGGGGGCTGATGGCATCTCATGAATTCTGACCAACGTTTAAGGGAGCGAATATGAAACGCCCATGTCAATGGTGCGTCGGCTTGCCAATTGGCTTTTTGTCGTCTGCTAGAATAGAATAGGGCAGTTTCAGATTACGTCACAATTTAATCCTGGTAGACAAACACTGGCTGCATTCGTAAACGCCAAACGAGTTAAACTCGTGCAATGAGTTTTCATCTAAGGCGTTCGTAAAGGAAACTGAGTGAATACAGTTTTTAAACTAGAGCGTTCGTATACAAAACTGAGTGCGATTCGTTTCAAACGAAATAAACCGATCTTTGCTAAGATTTCCTCAGTTGTTTAGAAGATACACTTGCTGCACGTTGTTGTTGTTTTCAAATGGCGTCCGTTGTAGTGGAAACGTATGTTGTTGTGAAAAGTATTTTACGTTTTCTAAAGCTGCAAATATTATTTTTTCGAGGAGGATATTCATGCGTACGTTAGAAAATACTACGAAGGTACATAATTTTTCAAAGGTAGGTAGGCCTCACCATGGCACAGTGGTTATATGCCACTGAAAATGGTAGATGGCCGAAGTGTGAAGGTCCCGAGTTCGGGTCCCATCGCGCGGCTGTCGATCGAACGGGCTGGAGTTTTGGTAGGTTTTCTCCAGATGTAACGTGAATACGCGTTAGAACCCCTTAGAAAGTCCTCCTACCAAGGCACCCCCCCCTTGGCAGATCGCCCTAGTGTAGCGTTGCCGTAATCACACACAATCAAAGGTAGGTAACCATTTTCTTGTATTTTTCATTTTAGTCAATTCAAAAATGCACGTTTTAGTGTTGAGATTGAAGTTCATTGAATCCGTTATTAGCGAAATTTGAACTTCTCTTGCTAAATACTTTTGAAAAAATGAAGTTGAAATTTGTAAATTTTGATTTGTGCACTTCAATTATGGGCACTCTTTACTTTAAAAATCTTGTTGATTTTATATTGAGTATGTACTAAAAATTCTAATCAGCAAAATGAACGCATTCGGGAATTGTAAACAAACACGTCTCCTAGGCGACGAAACTCAATAAACTGAAGTTGTTCGTAAAGTCAAAGGAAACTGATAACCACTGACAGCACTAAACACACGCATTCCAGTTTTCTTACGAAAACTCGTGCAACGAGTTTGTCGTTTACGAACGCATCCACTCTATGAACATGAGGTTTTTATTGGTTCATTCAAGTTGGTCAAGTCACTTCAGGTTGGTTGGTATTGAGACTCTTAGACAGAAACGTCACTTCAAAAACGAGATTTTACTGGTAGAATCTATTGCCGATCACGTGGTTGAAACTGCTTTTTCAGACTCGTGAAGGGTCAAAGGCAGTTAAATTGTGCCCAGATATTTTTGCGACTTTCTTCAATTTTTGCAAATACCAGCAATAATAGATAAATTTCTGATGTTTTTTTTTAAATCATTATGTATAAAAATTGAAATGTCGGCATCCTACTGGGTCATGTTAAAATATTTTGTGGAGTTGAGGTGCAATGTGCAATACTCGAGAATAAAGGCTAGGAAAAGTAAATAACGTTTTCGACCGATAGGGGGAAAATGCCGTCCCAAAAAAGGGACACTAGGCATTAATGGGTTAAAGTCTTTGCTCTTTGAGACCGTTTATATACACAAAAATGTGAGGTGCCTCCACCCCGCTTCCCCTAAGTAGAGAAAAAAATATGGGTAGAAAAATTCCTAGACCAATGATGGGTAAATAGAGCATTTCGATCTACGTCATTGCACTACGTCACATCATAGCAACCAGTCTGGCAACACGTTTTTCCTATAGGCCCGTTCGAGAAATCACCGGTGCTACCGGTTGCGGTCATTCTTCGGTTAAGTGACGTCATTGTTCTCAACCGGTTTCGGTCATCCTCACCACATCCGATTCCAAGCCAAGAAAACAAAAATAAACGTTGGTAACATTACGCTAATAACCGGAATAACCCACCTCGCTAGCAGGGTCATTCTGGTTGCGCTCTGGTCACGTTGAGCAGACAACCGCTACATGACCGAAACGTTTTCGAACGCGGTTACTTCCAGAGCTCCGGCCAACGCTCCGCCTTTTCAAACGCTCTGGTCGTGCACCGGTGTTATTTGACAAATATAATTTGAATTAAATTATATTTGTCAAATAGCAACCACGTAATAGTTCCCATATACGTCAAAATAAAGGATAATAAGAAAAACCAACGGGTATTCTTTTAAATGGATCGTTCTCCTGTATATTTAAAACGAAAACAAAAATTAACTGTGCACTATGCTTTTTTTAAAACTATCGGATCGATATCGGAAAGATATAGGGTGCAGCATTATTGAATTTAAAGTGACATTCGTTACTGTCTTTCGGACCATAATTTATTTATATACGATGTTCGCGCTTTGAAACTGAATCGTTCTGACGAGGAGGTAGAGGCGATGTCGAGGTCGATTTCTATGCTTACTTTTGAAAGAAATGAATCAAATGATTTGAAAGAAATCATTTGAAAAGTTAGAATAAATCGATGTTAAAACTAGGCATGAATGCGAGACGCGACAGACATTTATAGCTCTTTTTTGCGAGAGAAGACAAACATCGCAATAACTTAACGATTCAGGGATTTTGCGAGACGAGACAAGGAATTTTTGGCTGTTGTGAGAGAAGCCTATTTTTCGAAAAGTTAGAATAAATCGATGTCAAAACTAGGCATGAATGCGGGACGAGAGAGAAATTTACAGCTTTTTTTCTGTGAGACGAAACAAGCATTTTTAACTTAACGATATAGGGATTTTGCAAGACGAGACAAAGATTTTTGTGCGAGGAGCCTATTTTTCGTCGCGCGTCCATCCCAACTGAATGTAATGGGATGGCCTCGTCTGTCATCCATATAAAATTGCTTCGTGGGTCACCACGGACGTACCTATAGTTTTCTCGGGGGGGGGGGGGGGGCGGGGGTGTCCATTGTTACTGTAAAATTTGATTGACGGTCAGTTCTAGTGTAAATAACGGATTAAAAATTTCAGATGTATTACAAATTTTTGATCGTTATATTCATTTTTTTTTATACTCATTAAACTAGTCTTTATAGGTGTATATTTGGCCGAAATTAGCATTTTCTCATAGACTGAGAGGAGGACTAGAACTCCCGCAGACCTTATATACGGCCGTGTGGGTCACTATACGACCAGCGGATCACAGGTTGGTAATCCCTCTTTCTGTTTTCAGAAGCTTGCAGATGCTTTCTGAGAATATTCTGAGAAAGCATTCGCAAAATTATTTAACACTGGCTGTTTTTTCATTTCGGATTTGCTATTAACAAAAACAAAAACCTTTTAAAATAAGAAACTTCATAAAAAAAGTGTATTTTTAAATAAATTCGGCAATATCTTTAATAAAACCTTTCAAAACCGTAAAACTTACTGAAAAGTAGCATTATCTCATAATGTTTACGCAGAGTGCTTTTTTTCTCGGAAAATTGTTTTCATGGCACCCCAGCTTATTGAATGAATGCATATTGTTGCAGAAATACTCTGCTAGTTTCTGGGTTCGTCGTTCTAAAGTCCAGTTGGTGTAGAAAGTTCTAGTAAAAAGTCCACTTGTCAGGATGGAACACAAACGTTATTGCTTCTAGAACTTCGTCGAACATTTGTCTGTAAAAATTCTCAAACACAATCCAACAGTAATGTGCTTTTAAGAGTCCACTCAGTTCCGAAGCTTTCACAAATGCTGTCATTCATTCATTTTTGCTGTCAACACTTTCACAGGCAAAATTCAGTGGAAATATGCGAGGGATATCGTACATAATCCCTTAAGACACAGAAATGAAGAATTTACACAGAGCACTTAAAAATCAGCTTCGTAAACAAGCGCTAAAACACCGCTTCTGTCACACAGTTCACAGAGCAACGCGCCGTGTTCATCGGCAGCTCGATGCGCACTCGGAGGGAGCTCACTCCACACTGAACTGGGGCCTCTGACCTTGCATTTACAGTCGACGGAGAAGCTGCTAGAAGCTTCCAGAGGAGTCTATTTCTCGAAGATTCCACGTAAAGCGGGAATTTTGATTACGTAATAAGAGAAATATTTGGCTATTATGTGATTTTAATGCTGAAAAGGAACTTACAAGTCCCATAGGAAAATCGCGCCAAATGACCAAAGTGTCGAAGCTTGGAAACTTTGGGCATCGAAGGACTACGGCCAATATTTCTCGAGATTTCTAGAAATCCATAGAAAAACAGTGGGGAAACCGAAACCTTCGTATCTCCGGTTCTAGTGGACCGATTTTTATGCAACAATAAGCAAAATTGAATTATTTGAAGCGTAGAATACGAATTTTGAACTATTTTAAGCCCCAGAACAGCGGGTTGCCCCGAAAATTCGTAACAATATTGAATTTATGATTATTGCATAGAAAAATATTTGCTATCCCATAGTTAAATTGGAAAAAAAAAATTACCAGTCAAAAATTAAAATTAATAAATAAGGGATTTTTCATCATTTCATGGGAAATTCACATTTTTCAATAATATTTTAGAAGTTACATAATTTTTATTTTAATCACTCAATTCATTTATTGGTAGATTTAAATCGGATCCTTAAAAAATAAAACTCATTAAATCTGTCACGCAGATTAAACTTCCACAAACTTTAAGAAATTCTCATTTAAATCTTTTAAGGGTGTGTTAATGGCATAATTTACGTTTAATTGGACAGCAGATTAAACTACAAGAACTAGAAATTTATAAACATTTACCCTTAATGGTTAGGAACTGATATGTCCGACAAGCAACAAATAAACATTTACGCAATTTAGCTTATGCGATATAGGTTGTCAACCCTCATTTGGGTAATTGCGTTTAAAAAAAAGAATAAATGATATTTTAAGGATGTTGTAGAGCTGAGCAGAGCTAGCACTACACAACTAGACGTGTACTTCAGAACTAGCTGAAGTACACGTCGTTGACGGGTTAGTACTGAATGCAAAATTTGTAAAAAGCAAGAACTTTCGTCAGCATTGTAGGATTACACAGAATGGATGTAGTATGTTGCCAAAGTAAAGAAAGCGAAGTTATAATTTTTATGTATTGTTAAAATATTACAGGTTAGAGAGTAACTAAGTAATATCATTTCATTCGCTTTAGTCGTAATTATGGGATGCGCGAACGAATATTGACGCATATTGAAATAATTTTCGCAAAATCTCAAAATCTAATAAACATTTTTGAAAAATTGGAAGCCTAGAATTTAAGTTGAGTGACAACCTATCATGTCACCCAATTTTGTTTAATTCCCTGCTGTCTTTATTTCGTGATGCTGGAACAAACATTTTAGCATTTTTAATCGATTTTCACAAAATCTCAAAATGTAATCAAAATATTTAAAAAATTCAACACCTATAAAATAAGATTAGCAACTACCTATCCTATCACCAAATTTGGTATTAGTCGTTATTACGTGATGCTTGAAGAAATATAAACTCATTTTGGGAGAATTTTCGCAAAATCTCAAAATCTAATAAAAATGTTTAAAAAATTTGACACCTATACTTTATGTTGAGCATCAACCTATCATGTGACCCAATTTCATATCATTCGCTTTAGTCGTTACGTAATGCGTGACCAAAAATTCACTCAGTTTGAAACGATTTTCGCAAAATCTCAAAATCTGATCGATTTTTTTTAATTAGTTGCTTATAGTTTAAGGTGACCACCTATCATTTTCACCTTTGCAGTTATTACATGATGTGCGAACACACAAATTTACGCAGTTTGAAACAATTTTCGCAAAATCTCAAAATCTAATAAAGATTTTTAAAAAATTCGACGATAATGTTTTAAGATGAGTGACCACCTATCATGATACCAAATTTCATTTCATTCACTTCAGTCATTTTTATGTGATGCTCGAACACAAATTTACGCAGTTTGAAACAATTTTCGCAAAATCTCAAAATCTAATCAAGATTTTTAAAAAATTCGACGACAATGTTTTAAGTTGAGTGACCACCTATCATGATACCAAATTTCATTTCATTCACTTCAGTCATTTTTATGTGATGCTCGAACACAATTTTAAGGAGTTTGGAACGATTTTCGCAAAATCTGAAAATCTAAAAGATCTTTTAAAATACGCTGCCTAATGTTTAAGTTGAGTGACCACCAATGATGATACCAAATTTCATTTCAATCGCTTCAGTAGTTTTTACGTGATGCTCGAATACAAATTTACGTAGTTTGAAAGGATTTTCACAAAATCTCAAAATCTAATCAAGATTTTTTTAAAATTCGACGCCTATGTTTTAAGTTGAGTGACAACCTATCATGACACCCAATTCCATATCATTCGCTTCTGTCGTTTTTACGTGATGCTTAAACAATAAAAGCGTCACGGACAGAATGACAGAACGACAGACAGACAAACTTTTTTTTGAGGGTCGCATCGGATTCCCGGGTGCTTGAAACGGATAGAAATCGTAAAATTTTTGAATTCCAAGAAATGTACAGACAAAAGTCTAATTTTATTTATATAGATAGATAAAAACTAATTTATTACAAATCATTAGAAATAGATTACACTTGTTCTTAAATTATTGATATTTTAAGATTTTGGAATGAGATTTTTCGAGTCATAACGATTTATATTTAAATTTTTAAAAAATTTCTTCGCATAACCCCGAAATTTTTCGAATGATACTTTTTAAGTGTAGCGAAAGGCTTTGAGCCTCTGAAAAGAGCCTTTTTTTACACCGAAAGGTGTGAAATATTTTAAGAGAATTTTTGCGTCAAAGTTCAAGCATAATATACGAAGAAAAAATTTTGGAAGGAGAAAAGTGCGAGACCAGGATACCTCGAAATGAATGCGGAGAACTCCCGCCAAATGACAGATTATTTTCAAGGAATTCGATTTTGAGCATCGTGGAAGGATTTGTCCCCGGCAGGATCGGCGGAAGTCGACGTCGGTATCCGGCCTCAGTGTTCATCTCGTAGCTTCACTTTCGCCTTATATGTGGAGCAGTTAGTACTGGAGGGGAGTTTTCTTGACGTGTGCTTGTTCACGCGTTTAAAAGTAATGGAATTTTCTTGCCCTGTAACTAGAGGTCTGCGCCCCACGGAAATTCGCGGCGGCGGCGTAACGACCTCAGAATCTCGGCGGCGCGCCGCGGCGTGAGAATATTTTTGAAAAAGAGCAGGATGAAAATGGGTGTATGCGTACAGACACGCACATCTCTACTTATTATAAAAGAAGGTGTCTGTGTCTGTGTGTGTGTGTGTGTGTGTGTGTGTCTGCAGCGTTACGGACAAACGGCTACACCTAGAAACACCAAATTTGGTATTCGGGAAGATGTAAATATGTAGTTGTGCACCTCGAAGCGATTTTTTCAAAATTCGACCTAGATTTTTTTTTATTTTATGTTTTATGCGATTTTTGGCATTTTTTCTCACCTAATTCGTAATAACGGCGGAAATTACGCTCGCAGCAAAACGGCATTTGTACCATCGGATAGAGGAGAAAATTTTCTTTTAAAAAACAGTTTGTTCTGAATACTTAACCTGATTTACCGATTTTTAGGAATTTTTTTACTAAACATCTGCTTCGCGATTTTTTTTCGTAAAATAATTTTAAAACTGTCGCATCTTGAATTCTATCCGTCATAACTTTTAGATATTTTGACAAATCGTGAAACATTCTTTTCTCCCTCTTTTAAAATAAAAACGAAAAAATTATGTAAATTAGATGATTTTTTACGAATTTAAATGCAGCCTAATGTTTAGAATTTAATAGCATCAACGCGATCTTACGCCATTCATTACATTGCGATCACGGCACGAGAATTTATATGTTCGGCTGTTGCCACAGAAAGGATTAGAAAAAAGGGTTTTTTCAACCAATCGAGTTTTTAAATGGGATATCAGAATTTCAATTCGCAAGTGAGGATCTATGACGTCAAATGCTTTAAGATACCTAAAAATTACTCCATAATTTTAACTCATTTATTCCAGCTCTATTTTCAACACAGGGAGATGATATTTTGATTAAAATTTACTGTAGAAATAAACTAAGAAATTCACGATTATTATTATTAGAAGTGGTATTTTAATCCGGTGCTTATTTAAAAATTGAAATGTTTTCACGGCGCTGAAAATGTTCATTTTAAAAGTTACAAAGTTCGTTTCAAAGCGCGATATATTAAAATTTTTCTCTTTATTATTTTTGTTTTTGGCATTTAATTTAGCGCAGGCGTTGCCTAACATACGCATGCAGGTTGCGAGTATAGTTTTATTTTAACGTTGAATTACGTTCCTTCATAAAGGTCACGCAAAGTTTTAATGATACCGTTTGAAAACAATTATGCGAAATATCGAAATTAACTCCCTCAATCTACCGGGGTATCCTTTACGGCAGTCAAACAGTGACGTCATAAATTAAAAAAAATGCGTGAAATTTGTAAACTCTGCAACTCTAACGCCCTGTCACAATTAAAATGGGAATAAGTAGCTCCTCGAGATTACACAGTTTGATGTTTTTCAGGAGACAGGACTATGGAGGATATAAAAGATATTAGGGATGGACGCGAGACGACTTTTTGCGAGACGAGACAGAGATTTACAGCTTTTTTGCGAGACGAGACAAACATTTTTAACATTATGATATAGGGATTTTTGCCAGACGAGACAAGCTTTTCGGCTGTTTTGCGAGACGCCAAACACCTATTTTTCGTCTCGCGTCCATCCCTAAAAGATATCGCTATTGGATATTTAAAATGACACCCCTTGGATATTTTCTCCCCACAGTAAGATGAAATGGTTTGCGGCGCTAAATACGCCAATCTTATAAAACTATGTATAAATTAAATATATATGGAGAGTTTCCTTAATGGCAACCATTATGTGAAATGATTATTATTTATGCTAATGCGTAAATTGCAAAGAATCGGCACAGAATCAAAAGATCCCATTGAGGCCAAATAATCTAAGCTGTTTCTTTTAAGGGAGCCTTGAAGAGGGAGAAGCGAGTATAGATAGTATTAATGTACGTAATAGGTAGTATTATTAGATTTGTAAAGATAATATGAATAAATCGCAATGTACCACGTTAATAAATATTTCATGAAATTAAAAGTGTTTATCCTTTTTCAACGGTTGTCTTACAACCAACTAAATGAAAAGTAATTCTAATTTGCGTTAATATATCCCGCAGTAATTTCAACAGAGCAGATTACTTGAACTTTTTTAAAAATGAAATTCTGTTTTGTCACATGCAGATATGATTTTAGTAGTAAAATATTCCCTTCTTCCCGTATGAAGAGCTGGTGCGCAGCTATTTTAAAAACATCTCTTGAAAATAGCATAAATGAATTCAGGAGACCTCAAAACGTGTAAATACACCAAAATCTCGAAGTCGAATTTTTTCATGATTACAATACTTTCCTTATATGGTACATGTTCGGAAAGAAATAAATGGTACTCCATTTCATGTAGTGTCTTAGGTATTTAATGCTACAACTTGAGCCGAAAAAACAGTATTATGTAGAAATAAGACATTTTGAAACCCAGGAGTTCTCTGCAAACCATTAAGCTTTCCACTTTTTTGATAGTGAATGACACTGACGTAGTTTTTTGAGTCATTATACTGCAATGATCAGGTTAGTACTCATGACACAAACTTTACATTAAAAGTCAAATAAGTTTGCACTTTTTTTTTTAATTCCACATCACGAATAATTTCGAATTACACATGTAAGGAAAATTTTCGTTTCCTACCGTGCGAAGAACGGGCACGCAGCTAGTATATGTATAAATTGGAGGTGAAATGAGATATTTTAAGACTTGAGTTTTTATGAAAACTAGTCTTGAGTATGATGTGCGATTACAGCCAAGTAGCTGCACAATCCATGACGTTATTGTCTTTTATTTATCTACTAGCTGCGTGCCCGTTCTTCGCACGGTAGGAAACGAAATTTTTCCTTACATGTGTAATTCGAAATTATTCGTGATGTGGAATTAAAAAAAAAAAATAATGACTCAAAAAAATACGTCAGTGTCATTCACTATCAAAAAAGTGGAAAGCTTAATGGTTTGCAGAGAACTCCTGGCTTTCAAAATGTCTTATTTCTACATAATACTGTTTTTTAGGCTCAAGTTGTAGCATTAAATACCTAAGACACTACATGAAATGGAGCACCATTTATTTCTTTCCGAACATGTACCATATAAGGAAAGTATTGTAATCATGAAAAAATTCGACTTCGAGATTTTGGTGTATTTACTAGGGATCGACCGATACCACATTTTCGCCGATGACCGATACCGATACTTTACCTATAAATTCATTTTCAGAAATAGTTGATACCGATACTTTTAAGTTATGGTATCGGCCGATACCGATACTTAACCGATACCGATACTTTACATAATTTACTGTCATTTAAACCTACATCTGTATTCTGGGCAGTTTTTGTAACGAGAGTGTAGTTCTCGTTAAAATGAATAACAGCATGATGAATTTCGATCCCAATAGAAAGCATTAAAAAGAAAAAGCAGTGGATACATTGAAGTGTGAATTTACAGTAGTTCTAGTCTTTCTTTTCTATTCAATCATCACGAATCAACGAATCACCGAATTTATGAAAAGCTGAGCGCTGGGAAGCGTCTTAGTGTGCAGGTTCGGAATTCTTTCTCCTCGTGTGGCTGTCGATCTAGTGGTCTAGAGTTTTGGGCGATTTTCTGCAGATATTACGTGAATATGCGTTAGATTCCCTTAATAAGTTCTCCGCCCAAGGACGCCCTATAGGTAGATGCCCCTCATTTAGGCTTGACAGAACACAAACGGAGGGGGGGGGGGTTAAAAGGATATATTAATAAGAGAATCCATTTCCAGTGCCGACTGGTGCAAATATTTAAATCATATTTTCTCAACCTCTATTTTGTCGCCTAATTGTTGCTATGAGCCAAATAAAAGGTCTCCATATTAGACCCAAAACAGCTTCCTGCTTGCTCTTACTATATGTCTTTGTTTTTTATTCATGCCTCTATTTGGTGCTTACAAAAGTAAACACATGAAATTTATTCAACTTCAAAGCTTGCAACTTTTATTTAGATTTTCTTTAATTATAAGTCTTTCACATATGAAAATATCTTTTAGATTACTTAAGCTGCATTAAATTGTGATAATGTATAAACTGTACAGTATTATGTAAGTACATATGTATTTAGATATTGTTCATTAAATACGCCAATATAGGCTATATAAAATAGTATAGTTTACTATATATAGAAAATACTAAAGTTTAATTTTGCCCCCCTTTTTGACCCACCGAAATTGCCCCCGTGACGCAACAATGAGTCGCGGCCCATAGTTTGGGAACCACTGATCTAGAGCACACAAAGGGTGCGAGTTTTTTTACGTTTGCAGAGGGGCACCATAGAGGGGGGGGGGATATGTCCGACAAACGTCATTCGGTTCAAACCCTATTCCCGTTTGCATTCGCAAAAATACGATTCACTTCCGATAGCAGAATGCTACTTTCGGTTTCAAATATTTCCGGCTCACTAATATTAAAATGTCTGTATCTGAAGTTCTATAAGCTACATAGAAACAAATTCCTCAAACGTATTTCGAAGGCTGAAATATTACACTTTAACACACATATGGGCAACCGGCGGCCCGCGGGCCGGATGTGGCCCGCCACGGCTTTTGATCCGACCCGCGGAACATCTGAAAACTCCGTATAAACAATTCATTATCCCATATAAATCCCAATTATACGGCCCGCCACTTCCCTAAAATCCGCAAGTTTGGTTCAAAGTTTGCCCATACCTGCTTTAACACTTTAAAGGTCGTCATCCCCTGAAATATCAAACGATGTCAAGGACCGTCTCCCCCATCAATTTTGATATCTATATCATACCCAAGCCGAATCATATGACCTTGCGCCAATTTTTTAAATAAAAATTTAAAGTATGTCTCTTAAGCGTGAAATTAAATCAAGAGCAAGACTTTCTCCAACGATATCAAAAGTCTATATATACAGTAGAATCTCCCTAAAACGAAGTCTCCTTACAACGAATTTCTCCCTATAACGAAAGTTTTCATGGAAACGTAACTTTAAGGCTTAAATAACACTATAAACATTCGCTATATAACGAAGAGCTTATCTTCCCATACCGAATATTTCAGATTTACCTTTTGAAGAAAATTTTAATTTTTGGACAGACCACTTAGTGGAAGAGTGACAGATGATAAAAATGGAGGCCAGGAAAATGAAACTGACTCCGATAATGAAGACACTTCATATTACTATATGGGCAAATCGGGACTTTGCCCATATAGTAATAAGGCCCTGGGCTTCACGACCAAAACCACATCAAACTTTAATGCTTCAACCTTTCAAAACCATTAAAAATAGGTTTCCAAATGGAAGAAAATGTGTCTCACTTTATTTTCAGCGGACTTTTAAAATGTGAATATTTTTATGAAAATTTAAAATCACAGAATGCAAATCAATGTAAAATAACGGAATTTTGAAGTAAAATATACGTAAGTGCATTACATATTTTATTCTCTAAATTCGTGGATTGT
>JAWZYV010003151.1:0-13963 GCA_038373885.1 Cheiracanthium punctorium
ATGGAAGGGAATGAAATGTGTTATGTTAATATAAGAAAAGAATTTGTGGGTGTTTGTTAGAAATATAGTACGTTATAAGCCGGTGGGTGTTGGGGACATTTCTGAGCGGTTATTTACCAAAAAAATAGAGGTAAGTGTTCTTTTTTAACGAATCTTTCGATGTTTAAGGTTTTTAATGTGAATTTTAAATTGATATTTGAAGTGTTTATGTTTTCGTAAGTGCTATTTACGTGCTATTCTAATCATACTGACTTTATAAGAGGTGTACAACTAGGTTGTTTAATCCACCGATGTTTTTTTGAGTTGAAAACGGGCCAGTGTTTGCCCAGTTTACATTAGCTGTACAACTAGGTTGCTTAGTTCACTGTTGTTGTTTTTTTTTTAGTTAAAAACGGTCCACTGGTTGCGTAGTTTACATAGCTGTACAACTAGGTTGCTGAATCCACTGAGGTTTTTTTAGTTAAAAACGGGCCACTGGTTGCCTAGTTTAGATAGCTGTACAGCTAGGTTGCTGAATCCACTGAGGTTTTTTTAGTTAAAAACGGGCCACTGGTTGCCTAGTTTAGATAGCTGTACAGCTAGGTTGCTGAATCCACTGAGGTTTTTTTAGTTAAAAACGGGCCACTGGTTGCCTAGTTTAGATAGCTGTACAGCTAGGTTGCTGAATCCACTGAGGTTTTTTTAGTTAAAAACGGACCACTGGTTGCCTAGTTTAGATAGCTGTACAACTAGGTTGCTGAATCCACTGAGGTTTTTTTAGTTAAAAACAGACCACTGGTTGCCTAGTTTAGATAGCTGTACAACTAGGTTGCTGAATCCACTGGGGTTTTTTTAGTTAAAAACGGACCACTGGTTGCCTAGAATGACTAGTAAACATGGCGACAGTCGCTGGAGCTTGGCGGTCGCCAAGCTCCAGCGACTGTCGCCATGTTTACATGGGGTGGGCACCGGCTTGTATGATTTTACCAAAAATTCATTGACCACGTGACTGAATTAAAAATATTCTCAAAATATATATGCAGTAGTCAAAAATTAATTTTTTACACAAAGTGCTTTGCAATTGAAGAAATGAAATTATACCGTTATTTTCCCACCCAGCAATATAGTAGTGTTGTTTTAACCAAATGCAATTTATGAAAAGAATTTTATTCCTATCAGAAACCGAAAAAAATTAGTTTAAATTGTACTGCTGGGGAGCAGTGCCTGGAGAGGAAGGGAAAAAATGCTGGGTGCTATCTAAGTTGGTGGTAACATATTCTACTTTTTATGAACATTTGATCTTTTTAACGGCTATATTTTACACCTGTATACCAGTAAACAAACCCAAAATTTTCAAAAACTGTACCTATGTGGAATAGTTTGGCAACAGAAAAAGAAATAGTTATGTGCCCCTTTTCTTCCTGGCAATGTCACAAGTTTTGCCTTACATGCAGTTTTCTTCTCGCTATTTTCCTATCTCATCCTTTTATTGTTTTTTTCCTCCCATGTAAGAGCAACTTATATGATAGATTTGCCACTAGTCAGTCAGAATTCTGCTCACCAGTGATATGTGGCGAGTGGAAATTTCCGTTGTTGGGAACATAAAACGTAGCAGAATTTTATCCACAAAAAATTTAATTCAAAGCTGAATTTGTCGATCAACAAAATTAAAATACAGTAGAAAACTCATGCTTTTATAATTATACTGCAAAATCCAGGGACTATATTCCGTATACGGTGCCTTGTTTACATGTCAATGGTTTGTTTACAAATCATTGGCGAACAATCTGACGCGAGAGTGAGCGATGCACCGCCAACTGCCGGTGGTAGTTGTGACTGGCAACCATAAAGAATACGTGTTTCGTCAGGTTTGGGAATTTGAAATTGTTTGCGTTATTGATGGAAGGGAATGAAATGTGTTATGTTAATATAAGAAAAGAATTTGTGGGTGTTTGTTAGAAATATAGTACGTTATAAGCCGGTGGGTGTTGGGGACATTTCTGAGCGGTTATTTACCAAAAAAATAGAGGTAAGTGTTCTTTTTTAACGAATCTTTCGATGTTTAAGGTTTTTAATGTGAATTTTAAATTGATATTTGAAGTGTTTATGTTTTCGTAAGTGCTATTTACGTGCTATTCTAATCATACTGACTTTATAAGAGGTGTACAACTAGGTTGTTTAATCCACCGATGTTTTTTTGAGTTGAAAACGGGCCAGTGTTTGCCCAGTTTACATTAGCTGTACAACTAGGTTGCTTAGTTCACTGTGTTGTTTTTTTTAGTTAAAAACGGTCCACTGGTTGCGTAGTTTACATAGCTGTACAACTAGGTTGCTGAATCCACTGAGGTTTTTTTAGTTAAAAACGGTCCACTGGTTGCATAGTTTACATAGCTGTACAACTAGGTTGCTGAATCCACTGAGGTTTTTTTTAGTTAAAAACGGTCCACTGGTGGCATAGTTTACATAGCTGTACAACTAGGTTGCTTAATCCACTGTATTTTTTTTAGTTAAAAACGGTCCACTGTTTGCTCATTTTAAATTGCCTGTTACTGAATTTGCAGATGTCTTTGGTTAATTATGGACGTTGTAGTTTTGTTTTAATGTTTTTTGTAAGTGGAATATATGTGCAATTTTAATGTGTTAAAATACTTTGCTGATCGTGCAAAATGGTTGGCGACAGTCGCTGGAGCTTGGCGGTCGCCAAGCTCCAGCGGCTGTCGCCGTGTTACATGGGGTGCGCACCAGCTTGTATGATTTTACCAAATCCAGAAGTGTTTTCTGAACAGAAGACAAAAGTATAATTTTTCTGGAAAATTTTGAAAAGTTGTGTAGCATATCTGGATTTGGGGGGGGGGGTGTTACCAATAAAATATATCACACTACATAAATAATTATATTGTATATTATTATTTGTACTGTAATTATAAAAAAGGCATTGTAAAAAGCTCTAAATATGTTAATACCAATAAAAGTATAACACTTTATATACTACAAAATATAATTATTGTATAGTACATTTGTAAATTTCATTAATAAACAATAACACCAGCAGAAAAACATGCAAACTATTGTTACACTATGGCTCCCATACCTCCAACAAATAAATTTTGTGACATGCCCATTAAATTTTAACTGAAAATGTTCAATTTGTTTAATCCAGAACTAACCAAATGTAAGCATTCATGAATACAATCATGGCACAGCTATAGAGATATCATCTCTTCTCGGAAAGTGATTTAATTTGTGTGATAACTATAAATGATTAGTGGAAATGACTAGATATTAGTTATGATTGTGTTTATGAAGTGAATTACAGTAATCTCTTTAGATAATTGTTTGTTATAATTGTATTTAAGAAAGGGGGGGGGGTGCTTGAATTGGGCAAGTTTTCCTCATAAAGTAAATAGCCACTGACAAAATTAGGGAATCGAAATCTAATATATAACACAAACTTACATATTTCTTTTAACGCAAGAAATATAGTAAATTAGAATAAATTGCAACATAATTTGTCGCCATGCAAAACACCGCCAAAAGAGGGATGATATCGAAGCTGTTCACAATCAATTTTAGTATAAAATACATTCAATAGAAATATAAATAAATTCAAATGCAAATCGTCATCGTTTTAAAAAAACAAAAAATGTTATTCAACGTTTGCTTAGCAAACTTTGGCATGCTTTAAAAAATCGAGAAATTTGTTAAAGCAAATCGAAAAAAATATGTATTTTTTAAATAGTATTAGATATGAATTAACAGATAACTTTAAAATATTCACACATTTGCCGTGAAATTATAAAAATTTTGAAAATCAATTTGCAGCTTTAAAAAAAGAGAGAGATCGGCAATAATTTTAAAAAGCGTAATCTACTGGAGTCACTTTTAAAAAAACAAAACAAAGTGCACAAAGCAATCTAAACCAACATCAATATTTTTATATAAACACGTCAATTTTACAAATTGCACTGGAACGAAATTTGCTAAAAACAAACATGTCACCGAAGATTTTTAGGAATTTCACAGAACATTTAAAACTTAAATAGCAAAGTAACTTACATTAAAGAAAACTGCATGCAAATAATTCAAATAAATAATTAAAACTAAAAATTACTCACCACGTGCGAACTGATTACTCGGCATGGATCGGGTCGAGCGGGACGCGGGGACTGGGTGAGCCAGGGAGGGAGCCATTGCGAAGGCCAGCGCCCTCTGCCGAACATTTGCGATCGCTCGCTAGCGTCGAACCCATTACCTCCGCGGCGTCTGTTCTGGGGAGAAAGTTTCGAATCGAAACGCGAGATCGCGCCGATTTCTTTTCGATTGCTAGCTATGGTGAAGAAACTTAAAGATCGCAACACGAGAATCGCGCCAGGTATATTGTGACATCGTTAGAATATTGACGGTTATACGCCAATCGAAGCGATCATTGGCCAATCATTTACCCATTAGTCTTGCTACTTGGGATCATTGAAGTGCACAGATTAAAATTTAGAAATTTCAACTTAAACTACATTCTTTCAAAAGTATTTAGCAAGAGAAGTTCAAATTTCGCTAATAACGGATTAAATCAACTTCAATCTCAACACTAAAACATGCATTTTTGAATTTACTAAAATGAAAAATACAAGACCTTTGAAAAATTATGTACCTTCGTAGCAGTTTCTAACGTATGCCTCAATTTCCTCCTCGGAAAACTAATATTTGCAGCTTCAGCAAACGTAAAATACTTTTCATAACATCATACTATTCCATAACAACGGACGCCCATTTCTAAAACAAAAACAACGCGCAGAAAGTAAAACTCAACGAACCTAATTCGTTCCAGTGGCGGCTCGTGGGATACAGCAAGTACAGCCGGGCTTGCACTTGAAATTATCAGCACATACTTTCAAATAATTTATTCTACTAATTTTCCTAAATTCAGATTAGAATTATGGGAATTCCTACGGTAAATTTAAAAAAATCTCCAAAAAAAAACCAAACAAAAAAACCGTATTGTGGCGGGATCGCTCATTTAGAAAAAAAGCACTTTAATCTACCCGCAATTCAATTGGGAAAATCTTTGGTTCAGCCCAGAGCGCTGATAAGAAAATTGGCAGCACCGTTGCCATGACAACGATTACGTAAGCAGTCCCTCCGGCATAGGTTATAATGGGGGTACGCAGCTAAGACTCAGCTCATGGCAGATTTCCAAACGTCAGCAGCACCTGATAAATTCGGCGACTCACTGATTGGCTCGAGAATATATGTTCGGAAAACTCTCGACTTTCTCGACTAATTTAACAAGAAGATAAGCCTGAATAGACGCTTATGAATGGCCAATTACCATGAAAGCAGATATTGTTTTTAAGTAAGCAAGAACTGGCATTTAGAGGACATGGCGAGCGAGAAAATTCTTTAAACATGGGAAATTTTAAAGAGCTTTTAAAATTATTGATATCCGAATTAAAACAACGCCTTTTTATGAGGGCATCACTGACCGATTCGCAAGTTTAAAAGAAAGGAGGATTGATTTGACTTGTAAAAAATAAGAAAGTTTTCTTTTTTTTTTTCTTTTCCTCTCAAGTTATCGTTACAATAGAAAATTCTATGGAAACTTCGAATCAGACACGGATTAATGCAGTTTTGAGGATAAGAGCGGCTGTTTGAAATTTATGTCCATTTTATGGAAGTAAAATAGGATCTCTTACATTTTTTATGTAATTTCTTCTTTTTTTTTTTTTTTTTCCTCGGTGAGGGCGTAATCCGCCAGCTTTCGAATTCAGTAACAAAGATTTTCTATTCCTGTCCGGAGGTTAAGGACAGGTCTTGGTACATCTGAATGATTGAAAACAAATAACATATTATTACAAAGGATGGTACGTGCAGTCAAAGTTTGTGAAAATTTTCATTTCAATCCGCTTTCCTTTGAAAGCAGCATGAAATTTCCAGATAACTCAATACTACATTAAAAAATATTAAGAAACTACCATCAATTATTGAACTAATAAAACACTTTAAAGGATATATTAATGGAATTTTAAAATACAGTAGATGCTTGACTTACATGAGGGATGCGTTCCAAGACCCAAGAAGAATAACTTTGAAAATAAACAGTGATTTGTGAAGGATCTGCTTTTTATAGAAAGAATTATGCAAAGGTTTCGTTTTTAAGACTAAATATTCTTCGAAGAACCATTAACAAACACATATTTCTGCAAAGCCTTGATATTAATATAAATTACTGATTCCCCCAACCAACAAAGAAAAAAACGTTTATAAAACCCGAATTTACATTTCATCGGAACAGCATTAACTTTCAAAACAATAAATTTGTGCCAAATATTTTATGCTTATTGTGACTCTTGGCCAAGGGTAGAATATTGTGATTTTTTTGGTTGCCCCTTGAGCAATCACTGCAATTATTTTGATTGCCCCCAAGTAAAGTTTATTGCCCGTTAATTTTTGCTATATACATATATATATATTTATTTAAATTATATAAAATAAATTAATAAATATCTATATACAGTGGACTCCGCTTAATGTGATCGCGGCTAATGTTATCAATCGCTTACTGTTATCAAAATCACTTGGTCCCGATTTTCTCTATTCATTTGTATGTTAAAATTATCGCTTTATATGATCATTAAATTGGTTAATGTTATCAGTTTTCGAACCTCATTTTAACTGGCAAAGGAATATTCACAATTTGGACTTTTTCATTTTGAAAAGTCCAAATTTTGGACTTTTTCATTTTGAAAATAGCATTTATCACTGAGTTAAATTATTTGCACATCTTCTCTCTCTATTCTAAAAAAGAGTAACTGCCACCGCTGCCACTGTGAAAAGTCATGCTATCCATACCAAAACTGTGGGGATTTGTGTTTTGAAAGAAGGTGTCCACGGATTCGGAAAATTCGAGGGAAGTCGATAAGCTGACTTAAATTTTAATTATTTTAGAAGATATTAATAAAATACTGAAAAAATAAGCATAATGGTTGCCAGGTTTAGCAATTTGCTCCAGCATAAAATCATTCATGCCTTTGGAACAAAGGAATTCCAAGTATGCCCAATACTGTGAATTTGACAAACATGAAGTAGAATTACACCAATTTTGTGCCAAACTTAAAAAAAAAATATGTGAAATAAATAAGTCAAAGTGTGTTACTTAATATTCGAAATTTTCAAATAGTAGTAAGTTCTCTCAGATAACAAGGTTTAAAATTACCGATTATTCCTTTATCTAATACATAACTAATTTAAAAAGCACAATTTTGGCATCAGGTAGGACCACGGCTGTCTCCCCAAGCAAGGCGAATCTAAATATTGTGTGCATTCCAAAATGCTAACACCCAGCATTTTTAAAATAAAAAATAATTCAAATGCAGATCATAGCAATGCCAGTTAGAACAGCCTGTGTATTTGACACCTGTAGAAATAATTAGCGGCGTTAACCATGCCATTATACCAGTTTTCATACAGCTTGGATATTTGCCAGGCCAACTAGATGATACATTTCGTGGTGCTAAATAAGCCAATCTGCAAAGCATTATGTATATGAATGTATGGATAATTGTTTTCACGACAACCTTACATGAGCAATAATTATCGGTTATGAGCATGTGTAAATTGCCAAATAATGATAAATCGCCATTGATGGCAAGATATTATAGCTGTTCCATACATTTTATCAAAGAAAACATATGAAGCACTGTTTTCTTAGAAATCGTTATGAACTAAACGTATACGTAAGTCACCAAATTATGAAAAATCGCCTTGGATGGCAAATATGCAAGGTGTTTTATAGGTTTTACACAATTAAAAATAGTGTAACATTAAAATTTTTATGTTCTAAGAAACATGCAAGAACCAAGCAATGTGTTTCTCAGTAGCATTGGATCAAATCTTAGGCTTTTGTCAGTGGAAATCATGCCTGTTTGACGAATAAGCCTTATTAGGGGTCGAACCCCTCATATGAAAAACAACCGTACAGAGTCTAGGGGCCTTGGCCCAAAGTCACTTAAATAAATTATGAGACAAAAATAATTTTTTTTCAAAGTATACACTGTCAAATAACACTAGTGTTATTAAATAGGAAAGGTATCCAGTTTTTCTTTAAACGAGCAATACAGACACAATTTTCTTTAAAATTGTAAACTAATTTAAACACATTGTTTTTAATACATAAATTAACAATTAGAGGAGGTAGATATTTGAAAGAGACATATAAAATAGAATTTGTTTTTATTTTTCAGAAGAGCAAGGCCAATTCAATTATTGGGAAAAAGTATCAAATCATTTTGTGTGAAACTGGAAATGTATTTATATATATATACTTTTGAAGGTACAAAGCACAACAACATTCTATGCATCATGTCTAGTTTTGTTAAAATATCCCTAAAGAAACGCTACCAATTATATTGAATTTAACTTTTACTATAATTAAAATACAACGTCATTTTATAATGTCATTTATTTGAGTCAGTTTGAGTGTTTTAGTCATGAGTTTAATTTTGAAGAAGAATAATTCAAGTGATAAGTCAAACCAATTTTATTACAAATTACAACTATCGCGTATTAATTTCATTTTGATGTAGATTATATGCCGCCAAAGTTTGGCGGGATACGATCAATCCATTTATCCCGTAATAATTGAAAGAAAAAGTTAACACATGCTTGTATTTTTTTTAGTAGCAGGATAATATATCAATAACAATGTCGTATTTACTTAGAGTAAGGAGTAGAGTAGAGAAAAAACAATGTTTCAAAATCAAAACAAATGTCGGTTGGCGACAGTTTGATCATGAATGTTTACGTTCTTATAAAAGACAAAATCTAAATAATCTTTACTAATAGACCATGAATATTGTTGTATTATTGTTTTAATGTAAGTACTAATTTAGTTTTATGATATCGGTAGTCAAATTAACGTAAATATTAAATGCTTTTAAAAGGTAATAATTACGGCAACCCTAACAGTAACAACACGAGAAAAAATAGCGTATAATATGTATGAATATAATAATTGAAAGGAAAATAAACAGTTAGATCACAGATTTATACACATAACTGCAAAACTAAAACTACATTTTAAAGTAATTTCAGACTTACTTCACATAATCTTGAATTCGCAGTTGGATTCCAACTCTCCCTTCTGCAATTTATAATCCATTTTTTCCTTCTGTCATGATTTTTCACGGAATCTAAAAAGACGATAACCCGTTTCCGTGCGATTTGAAAAATTCACTGCACAATATCCAACCATTTTTATTGATCTTGAACAATTAGAAAACATAAATTTTATGACATAGGCGTACGATCCAATATGGCGGCCTGACACAACTTTCGAACCAAAATTCCGGGCAAGTCAGCTCCCCCCTATAGTAGCCTTAGCATAGGCCATAATGGGAATACGCAGCTAAGACTCAGCTCATCAAAGATTTTGAAACGTCGGCTCGACAGCACTTGAAAGAGCGCGGTGAATTCGACCCACTGATTGGCTCGAGAAGTGAGGGAGGGGATAAGGAGAATATATGTTCGGCAAACTCTCGAATTTATATTGCTGAATTTATCAAGAAGGTAAACCTGAATAGACGCTTATGAATGGACAATTACCCATCAAAGCAGTATTGTTTTAAAGTAGCATTTAGTTAAGAACTAGCATTTAGAGGACATGGCGAGCGAGAAAATTCTTTAAACATGGGAAATTTTAAAGAGCTTTTAAAATTATTGATATCTGAATTAAAACAACGCCTTTTTATGAGGGCATCACTGACTGATTCGGAAGTTTAAAAGAAAGGAGAATGACTTATAAAAAACAAGTCTATTCAGTACCGGATGGGGTTCTAAACTCGTTACATCTAAATGCCGAAGATCCATCTCACTTACGGAAACTCGGGGCTTTGTTTGAAAGAAGTTTTATTTATGTTTTTCAACTGACAATTTCATTCATTGTTACTGTTTCCCAAACAACCATAGCGGAAGATATCATACCGAAATCTTGAAACAGCTTTTATCAAATTCAAAATCCTTCTTTACATAAAAATTCGTAAAAAATCTCCTAATTTATATTTTTCCTCCGTTCTTCTTTTAAAAGTGGGCGAAATATATGTTCCGTCTTTTGCCGAAATATAAAAAAGTTATGACAGATAGAATGAAAGATGCAACAGTTTTAAAATTATTTTTACGCAAACGTCGTCAAAAGAGAAATTCTTTTTAAAAATTCCCAAAAATCGGCAAAATATATTACATAGTCAAAACAAACTGTTTTCGAAAGAAAATTTCCTCCTCTATCCGATGATGCAAATATCGTTTTATTGCGAGTGCAATGACCGGCGTTATTACGTATTATGCAAGAAAAATCGCTAAAAATCGGACAAAACATAAAATAAAACATTTTCTAATTCGAATTTCGGAAAAATCGCTCCGAGGCGTCTTAGGATCTGTCCCAGTGAAGCCGTATGCAAAATTCGGTAGGTCTGCGACCAACCGTCTCGGCGCAATGCGATCGAGAGACGCGCGCAAGAACATCGGTGTGGTCACAAACCTACCTACCTACATAGCTACATACAATGTTTACTCTCGAATTTTATTATATATAAGATAAGATAAGTAAGTTTTCTTTTTTTTTTTCTTTTCTTCTCAATTTATCGTTATAAAAGAAAATTCTAAGGAAACTTCGAATCAGACACGGATTAATGCAATTTTGAGGATAAGAGCGGCTGCTTGAAATTTATGTCCATTTTATGGAAGTAAAATAGGATCTCTTACATTTTTTATGTAATTTCTTTTTTTTTTCCCTCGGTGAGGGCTTAATCCGCCAGCTTTCGAATTCAGTAACAAAGATTTTCCATTCCTGTCCGGAGGAAAGGGGGATAGGGCTCATATGCTTCCGGCTGCACTAACAGTTTTGACCACGGGCCGCCACTGATTCGTTCTCACCAGTTTACTTCGTTTGAAACTCGCACCCAGTTTTGTAAACGAACTCTCTAGTTTTTAAACTGAAAGCACTCAGTTTCCTTTACGAGACAGAAACTCGTTGCACGAGTGCAACTCGTTTGGCGTTTACGAATGCGGCCTTGGTTCGGTTATATCACGCAGGTCACGCAGTAGGCAACGCAAGGAAACAGAAACAAATGAGATTTGCAACAACTCAACTCTTTTCTATTTGTTTATGCTTTTTTTTTTCCTCTCACGGACTCCTCTGTACTGTTTACTGAAATTTTGACAGATTGAAAGGCAATTGTCCTTCTAAATTTTAAATGAATTTTTTACAAGCTGTGTTTTTCAATTAAATATAATTTCCAATACATCAGTTTTTCATTTTAACAGCTATGAAAATGTAGGGCATCAGTTTTCTTGAGAGATTCTTTTGATTACTTCTGTCAAGATTGGAATATCTATAATGATTTATTTAAATATGCTTTCTAGCTAAGAACTGTAACGGTCAGTTGATTTTCTTTGTAGGCTCTTATTTCACTAATTTAAAGCTTGAATTTCTTGGTAGAAGTTCCGTAATTAAGATTAGTTTGTGGTCATTCTTTTATCTGGTTTTTAGTAGAGGTATGTTAACTTTCTAATATTTTGTTGTTTTTATATTAGTATTCTTCTGCAATTATAAATATTTTTACAAAAGGTTTTACTACTTTTTATTAATTCCTTTAATAAAGAAATTTTTCATGTGATTTAATGTCGCAAACATTTTTAGCAATGCTGTATTTTTAAACAATAAAAAGGCTGCTTTAACTGAGCCAAGGCATTATCTAAATTACAGTGTCGTCCATATTACTTTATTTGATTTGAAAATTTAATTAAATGTTGCTGTTTAATTTATATGTATATATAAAATTAATCACAGGTTCATGTTTAATTCTGAAATATTGTTTGATAATGCAATAATTTAATATTTACCTGCAAACTGTTTGGTACTGGTGGATTGTGGTGGCCACTGACAAGCAGATGGCGACAAGGTCATTTTTTAATACTGGATTTAATAAAAACTGTAAAGGAAGTTTTTATGCGAACAAGGCCAATAAGGGAATGCTAAATCTGATTACCAAAAGAATGTGTATCTTAATGCCATCTTTACACCAGATAAATTGAAAGAAACAAAGTTGTACTAGCAATAATAGAGAGGGGGCAAAACTAGTTGTTAGAAGAGTGAGTGCTTCCCAAAACTATACTCTTAACCCTTTGAGGCGCAACCCTTTCCCAATGCTGAAAAAAGGGCAGCCATTGCCATCGCTCGACTTAACTACCAGCAAGATGGCAGACGATCGAAACGTTCATCGCGTGCCACAGATCTAGAGACACTTTTTTGACGCAGCTGGCTGTGCCGGCACATCGATCCGTTTTTCATCCGCAACAATTTTTTTACGGGAAATGACGTGCAAAAAAGTAAAGGATTCTCGTGGAGCTATGTCACCCGCAACTATTTTTATAGAAATCCAATCTATTCTTCGTGACTGGCAACAGTCAAAATGTCAAGAGCTTGGTGTCCTCACAGTGAGGACACCGCGCGTTAAAGGGTTAAGCAACCACACTTTGGTGAAAGGAGAAGGATTTCCCTTATTTTCATCCATCTAAGAATTCAACTAACGAAATGACCCTTTTGCCATCTGCTTGTTGGTCACTGAGCCTGCTTGGTGACACAAAGATTATACCAAGTTTGCAGCTATGTTTTAAGGCTTCAAGCTCCGTTAGGAATGCAAGTATTTTTGCAAAATTTTATCACCACCATCTTGGCAATGTACAGTTGCTTAACAGCGAAATTTTAGCTGGCTGCTGTAGTCCACAAGTTTTAAATTATTTTATCTCGAATAAAGAAAAACTATTATTTTTCAATTTTGTGTATTCTTCAAATTTTTAGAATTCTGAAAAGACAATGGCAATAGCTCGACCTCTGGGTATGGAATTTGACCATAGTTGGCCTGAAAGTGCTGAGTGTTTGACTTTAGATTTTGGTCCCTTTGAAACAGCTCATCGATGGAGAAGGATGCCAGAATGTGATGAATTTGTTGGTGCTAGGTAATATCCTAATATATAGTTACTCTGATCATTGACTCTGTCCCAACTCCAGTTTAGTCACTCCAGAACGAAACTTTTACTACCATTACTTCAAAAAGATTAAAAAATTAATTATCCAAAAACATAATAAAATCCAAACCATTGGTTTAATCCTTTTAGAATTTTTCATAATTATTAGGGAAGTCACTAGCAAAGGAAATTTGGTGGTCCAGAAAGACCACCAATGCCAGCAACTACTTTTCTAAAAAACAACCCTAATGGACACGTATTAGCATGGTTTGAATTTTTGAAAAAATAAATAATAATTTAACAGTTCATTGCTATATTCCTGGCCCAAAAATTTATCTTTGAACAGTGGACGTAAAAACAAATTGACAACTAGGTTGTAAAAAGCCAGAAAAAGCTCTTCTTCCTAGCTCCATGGTTTCAGGTATCAAAATTGACCTCCATGTTTACAATTTTGGTGATGACTGTTCCAGTTTCTGGTTGTCACTTTGTGGGCATGCTTGCTGCCCTAATATAATTATGTAAAAAAGTATAGAAAACAATCAGCACTTGTTTAAAAATCTGAAAATTCAGCCTTTTCCAGATATTTTGCAATTTTTTAGCCATTTTCAACTTCAGGGAATTGTTTTATTTAAGTAAAAAAGTTAAACGCTATTGCATTTGCATCATAGTTTTATTTTGAAATGTATCATTTGCAGTTTATGTAAAAGTTACTCGAACAGTGTAATAAAATTCACACCATCGGGTCAATCAACTTATACAAATACATTTGTAAATATAAGAGGTAAAATATGCTACTTTAAAAATATTAAAATCCATCCGCTCCCTAATTTTTAACTTTAGAAAATTGCTCAAAACAGTTCATTTAGAAAGTCTACTTGAAATTACCCAGATTGTTGTCTGCATGAAGTCTTGAATTTAGAAGTAATTTAACAATTTATGTGATAAAAATGTTACTATGTAAGTATTG